>JAKZHN010000050.1:0-179732 GCA_037179335.1 Cyclaneusma minus | reverse complement strand
AATTTTAATAAAAAAAAAAAAAAAATTTAAAACCACTCTCTCAAATTTTTTTTTTTAAAAAAATTTAAAAAAAATAATAAAAAATTAAATTTATTTTTTTTTTACCCCCCCCCCCCCCCCCCCCCCCGCCGCTCCACTAAAGTATTCTGCAGAACCTTAACAGATAAATAGGTCGATTTATTTTACAACTTTCTGACTCTCAGGAATACAGGTGCGCAAATGTCTTAAAAAACATAAAAGGTCAAGTTCACAGAAACGCGGTTTACCAGGCCATTTATAAAAGGCTAGAGTTCAGGCCTCTAGACATTGGTTATTCATTGCCCATGATCCTCAAAGGCTTCATCAAAGCAATGGAAGAAGCTGGAAGGAAGTACGCGTTCCGCCATCGAACCCTTATGGCTGACCTGGGATTTTCCAGGAAGTTCGAGAGGCATTCAAGTGCAAAGATGAGACACTACCTATGATTCCATTTGTGCACCTGATGCGTTGATGATCAAGTCAAGCTTTTTTTTCTTTCTACGGAAACAGATAGAAAGCTCTGAAACAGGTGACCATACTCAGGAAACGACTAGAAGACTCAAACTTTTGTAACTCCAAGCATCTAATAGGTACTCGGCGATCAAAAATTCTTCCCCCAGCTTATTCATTGCGCTCGATCTAACTTTCATCAGCCAAAGGAAGTATAGCTTGTTCCAGAAACGGTAGATGGCCGCAATTAATCTATGGAACCTCGACATTTATAAACAAGTCTGACAATCAGATCAATGGCACATTAATACCTTAGCGGAGCGGGGGGGTGAAAAAAAAACGGTTTAAAAACTTCGACAACCGTTTTAAATTTTTCAATATAAAAAACCGCCTATAAGCAATTTAATTTTTTTAACCGTTTTTAAAATTCAAAATTATATTATTATTTCTAAAATTTAAAACCACCAATACCTAATATTTGTTTATTTTTCAAAATTATTATTATTATACTATTTTATTTTAGCCTCCAGCCTTTAGCCTCTAACTCCAGCTCCAACTCCAGCCTCCGGCCTCCACCACCCACCAGCTCCAGCTCCAGCTCTAGCTTCAAGCCTCCAGCCTCCAGCCTCCAGCTCCAGCTCCAGTTTAGCGCATATATATTAAAATTCGGGAAAAGCAATTTGGTATACGCTATATCGATAATTGCAAAAGCAAGGGCAAAAATAAAAATAAAAGCCTGGCTACTATATAAATTAATTATATATAAAAAAAAGCAAATAAAAAATTGAAACTTATTTAGCTAAAAAGCGCAATTGCTAACGCTCCTGTTTAAATTGCTGTATTAAAGCTAAAGCCAAAGCTAAAGGCTAAAAAATAATAATAGTAATAATATTGAAATTAAAGCTAAAAATAAAGCTGCTATATTAAAGCTAAAGCTAATAAATAATAAAAACTAAAAATTAAAAAGTAATAATGGTAACAATAATATTAAAGCTAAAGCTGGAGCTAATAAATAATAACTAATAAAAATTAAAAATTAAAGCTAAAATTGGAGCTGGAAATTAAAGGCTGGAGCTGCTACGCTAAAATTGTAAAATTAATTACCGCCTTTTAAATTAAATTAGCGTATATAGCTTATTAATTGGCAATTTTAAATATAATTAAAAAATTTAAATACGATTAAAAACAGTTAAAAATAATTAAGATTAAATAACGGTTATAATAATTACAATAGTTTTTAAAGTTTTTAACGGTATTTTAAATTTCAAACCATCCATAAACGGTTTTTTCTCACCCCCCCGCTCCGCTAAGGTAACTTTGACTTTTGAGTTTGGTCAGCTCATTGTTGCAAAATCACGACAGGTACGCAGGAATCAGAAACTTGAGGATTCAAAATTGATGGTAGTTATGGTAATCGACATTTCTCTCAGTAGCTGTCTAGAAAGGCAGGCTACTTCACAAGTTTCACTTTCCAACCTCGGACCCTATCAAAATTTACTAGATCGAATTCTTCATATTCTCCCGATCCAAGCACACCATGCCACTTTTGGCACGCTTGAAGATGGCCAAGAACATCTTCTCCTCTTCTCTAGCAGCCAACATTTGCTCATCCGCAACGGGCAGACCCTCGTCGTCTACTTCGGACCCCGCAGGCTGGCAGATGACCTGGCAATCTTCAAGATCTAGCCCGGCATCAGAACACGGTTTCTTAGTCAGATACAAAGTCGCGGAAAATTCTGAATCTGCACCATCTCGATTCTGAAGCCTCTGGTTCCACGCACCCGGTTGAGCCTGCCTCCGATACCCCCATTTCATTTTGTAACCTAAGATCAGTGGATCGCCGGTGATCCGCAACACTCTCCACCTGACTTCTTTCTTAGTCAGATAATCCATGCTCGCAGCCATCTCTTCCACGTAAGGTAATCCATGATAGAGCACATGTGGCACATGGATATGCAGAGTGTCCAAGGGCAGGGATAGTCCCTCCCAAATCCTTACTACAGACCTCCAATGCACCGCACGTTCTGCTTCCAGAATGAACATGATGTGTCGCATGGCCGGACAACGCAAGGGCCGCAGCTTGTAGATGTCCGCGGTGTAAACAAAAGTGACCTGACCGATCCAGTGCTTTCCAACTTCTCGGTTGATCTGACGGCAGCTTCGAAGAACGGGCAATAGATCGGCGATCTGACTTTTGGACGGGCGCGGTGCAAGATGGACAGCGATTCCACGGAAAAAGACGGCATAGATCATATCACGAAGCTCTCGAGGAAGCTGCAGCAACCTGGACGTAGATTCGAACTCCGACTGAGGGGAAGAACGTTGATGCTTGGGTCTGTTCTGGGTGACGACTTCGTTCTGGCGGGAGAGAGAACCGGAGACCTTGCGAACGTGTTGAGCATCTCGAACAGAAGTTTCGTGACGCATTATTCGAGGCTACGACATGGAGGTTTCTGCGTTCGAACATCGCAAGTTGACAGAACTGGTTTCATGAGCTAAATACTCACTAAGAGAAAGAAGCGCGGAACCACTCCTTTCACCCTTGCGGGAGACATCTTCGCGGTTCCAGAAGACTCGCCTTTGGTCAGCTTCACTTGAGTGTTCTCACTGAAACCTTCAAAGAGCATATTTCAAAACCATGAAATCTTGTGTTAGACAGCTTTGTGTCAGCATTTGGTCCTGAAAGGGCTTACAGATAATGAGACGGTGGTTGTCTCTGCGAGCAACCATTACCCATCTTCTTTGGCATCCAAGATCTAATCATAGCACGGCATCATTGCTCAGCACCAGAGACAGGGGAATAGTTTTCCCAACGAAGCAGAATATCGTTCCAGCTACTAGACTTCCGTGAAAGGCTTTACCACTGTACCAGTCAAGGCAAATTACCGACAGCCAAGACAGCCACACTGGATTACTAAGGTTCTGTGTCAGACGATGCAGTGACCATTCATTTCACTGCTAAAAAGTTCCCTTTGTAGGTTTCTACTGCTATTGGCAACTCGAGCTCACCGTCGTCCAGAGGCACTACTGTCGCTGGTTGCTCTAACCACTGAATCAAGTTCAAGATAAGTCCTGTCACTACATCCCCGCAAGCAAAAAAACCCAAGTTTCCTTCATCTCTTGAACTCGTTCCCCAGTCTTAGCTTCCAGGTCTCAAGGCCTCAATGCCTCAATGCTTGCCATGTGCACATATCATTGCTGATTGAAGTGGCAGCCAAGGGTTCTATTTATATTATTTCCTAGCAGGATCAAACTTTCAAGCCACGTGATTTGACTTCTCACGCTGTGGATGTTTATTGAAACAGTCAATTCCAATCCATGGTCACGTGACCTGGCTAGAGAGCAGGAACTCAAAGGCTTGACTGACCTTCCGACTATTTAAACACTCTCCCATTACCTCCAAGTGATCTCTCAGATATGATACGTTGTACCTGCGTGAGAAATGGGAATTCTCACGCTCCAAGAAGCATCGGTCCCAGCATTGGATCGCATGCGACCTTGACTCTCAAACACCTGATATTCCCAAGGCCTAAAGATCCTCGTCAGATTCTTCGTCAGAAACTCACCCATCCTCCAGCTGCTACCGAAGAACCTTGCTCTTGTTGCATAGTATATCTGCCGTCGCCGAGCACCCATCTTCACCAAAGTTCTTTCATAGAAGAGTGTAACTTAGGGCTCATCGGCTATTTAAGAAACACATTTCCTTCGAAAGATCTTTCAGGAAAGTTACGACTTTCGGGCAGGGACTACTGTGTCGGTCCACCAAATGAAAGTCCATGCCTACGATTCCGTTTAGTTTGAATCGCAGGACCCCGACTTTGTAATTCTTACATCACCTATGTCACGGACTTCCCAAACAGATGCCCTGAGTGACCGCCACTAGGGAGAATGCGAAATGCAGCATGCTTACCACTACCAAGGGCTCTCACCGTCGAAGAACTCGTCTATTGCCACACAGCATGCTTGCTGTCGACTTGGACGGAAAGCAAGTTGACCGCAGAGTAGGCAGCGAAGCTGAGCTGAGAAGTATTTAAACATACCTTGCCCTCTCCCTGATATCGTTCAAAGACAAGGAGGTCAGCAATTGTCACCCAAGACTGCAAAGCCATGAGACTCCAAACCTTCCAAGCATTCTTACCTGCCTGGAGAGTAAGAACACGTCCAAGAGATCTATTTCAATGCCGTTGAAGAAAACTTGCGCAGAAATCAGCTACCGTCGAAGAGTCTAGCTAGTAGCTGTCGCCACACAACCTACTTGCAGGCATCTGGTTCTCGCAGTCATAACATCTGGTAGAAAAAGCAAGGATGAGTCAACTATTTGGCTATTTAAACCCTATCATCCCCCCCTTGAGTTCTATTGCAAGAGCCTTCGCTATTGTAGCTGCCCACAACGCAAGCTTGAACTTGTGCATCCCAAGTCTCAAAATCCTAGCTCCAAGCTGCAGACCGGTCTGGACTCCTTGAACTGATCGATCCAATTAGCACAATCCGTCAAATGGGAAAATCGTGTACTGCCGTAGCAGAATCTTGCTATCGCAGAGCCTTGCTACTGTCGCATAACTTTCATGCTGTCGTCCTCTGTTTGTGAATTAGAATCTACGCACATGTCGAAACTCAAAGAAACTTAAGACTCGTTCACAAGCGCCTTTGCTCCAAACACTTACAGCCAAAGGCGTGCTTGACGATGGGGCTGCCTAGTTTGTGACCGCCTGTGCTGGACAGAAATGAGACAGAACGCAAGGTCTTCGAATCATAGAGGACCTAGACACGTACAGGCGCTGTATTTATACACTTTCCTTCGTTCTGAGGGTGCACGAGTACCTGGTATCACGTGACTTACCTTGAGACTAGCGACTTCCTAGACCGGGGTTTACGACTCTGTCTTGCATGTTCAAGGGCTGAAATACAGTCTGGTGAAAGTAATGTTGACATCGCCTTGGAGTAGCGAGTGGCGAGCTCTAAGATATTGGAGTTGAACAGAGTTGTTGAAGTCGACTTGAAGGGTTGGCGGCGAATGAGATTGATCGTGTTCTTGGCGTCAGAACAGAGGAGTTCTGAGTACAGTGAGGTCTCGATTGTTGTTCACGTCATCGTAGCTTGGATGAATTGTGATGTCCTCAGAGTCACCCGCAGCCACTGGCACACACTTGGTAAAGTAGACGAGAAGACCTGGATCAGGTCCTTAAGCACACGTGCTGCAACACAAGTCATTCCTAAGCACCTGAAGTTCATTCGTCGTTCTTTGTCATGATACGCACTCACAAGTCACTAAATCACGAGAGCAGAAGTTGTTGTGGATTCATGGATGTTGAACCAGCTTCTTTGATATTGTATCTCATGCCTTGCGCATGAGCTGGGTCCCAGAAATTCCGTGATGCTCCGAACCAGAGCACTGAGCTGCGAAATACATGTTCTGAAAGCAGCTGCCACCATTGTCGCCCAAGACATGATCGCCCAAAATCTTCAACAGCATCGCAGTAAATTGGCCTTCATACCATCACCAAAGCTTTCTCCACGATCTGAGAATGGTTCTGGTAGACTCACTGCACCGCAGCACCCCCAAAATGAATGCCCTACTCAGCTCTACCTCTAGCACTTCATTAGGGACGCACCGTTGCCATAATTCTCGCAGAGCTTCAACTTGAGGAAAAGATCGAGTCCAAACGCAGGCTCATGTCCAATGACTTCTCTGAACAATGCCGTGGATTTGTAGTCCACCATGGGCTCTGTCACACTGGTCACAAGCCGTTCCTTCAAGACGTGCATTCCGTGGTCTTGGTCGTAGTCATCGGAGTAGATTGCCGTGATTGCCTTCTTCAGGCTATGCTTCGCTACTAGCACGTTTCGGTCGTGATCATCGTACTTCTTCTGCTCCTCAGGTGTAGCGTCCACGGCCAGGGGGAGCCACTCGTTGTTCCCTTCGAAAACAAGTAAGATCACAATGTCAAGCTCGAGGTCAAACCAGTGTATCAATTCCCTGTTCTCCTCAATCTGCCAGTAGCGGCCTAGGAGATAGAGCAAGATGCTGTCGGCCAAGGCGTCGTCTCTTCCGACTTTGCTTGCTACGAGGCTGAAGTTTGGGGTGCCGTCGTACATCGATCGCAGGAGCAAGCCGACAATGAATGGATCGTAGAAGCCCAGGTCCCAAAGCGGTAAGTCGATGACATTCTCGCGACCCTCCTAGACAAGGTCAGTTATCGGGTTTCTTGCAGTCGGTCGTCCAGAGCTTACCTTCCAAGCACCCGGACGACAGGCTGACTCGAGAAAGTATGACTGCGGGCAGACAACGATCTTGTGAACCGGGAAGCGTATTCCGCCACAAGTGATCGTGAGATCAGAATATTTGCGGATAGTGTTGTCGCATCGCCCCATGTGAGGAATGCCGGGGATGAAATCACAGAGAAGATCCCAATGACATGAGCCTTCGAACTTGTAGTCACTGGCTATCCGCGGTTTCCTGGTACAAGAAGAAGTCAGAAATGGACAGCCTGGTGAGAGAGCGAGGTATCGTGACATACTTGGCGGGATGGTCACTATTTTTGTGGCGCGACCAAATGCCCTTTCTCTTGAGATCGACAATGCGATCTGCCATGTTGAAGAGAGGGCCATCGGACCTCACATGTTCTGAAAAACTTCAAGAGGCAGAACATAAGCCGCTGGCGGTGTTGCTCGAGAGCGACCGAAGATGAAGTTGAACATCGTCGCAGCAGGGCATCAGTCCGCTGTCGATTCCCAGGCGGAGCAACAGTGGATGGACGTAAGGATGACTGAGCAAAAAAGAAACGAGACCTCCGCTGGAAATCTGAAGCGCAATTGAAGAGCGACAGTCCTGTCCGCGTCTGAGAGGACTGTGGTGGAGTGTGGTGAAGATGAAGAAAGACTAGAGATGAGAGAAATGGCTGTACCTGAACTCACTGCTTGTAATGGCAGGAACTCGTCACGTGCAGTTAGAGCGCTCCTTCCTCCCCTCCCGGCAACCTCTTCGACCTCAAATCTCAAGCCTCACGACTAAATAACCAAAAGCCAAAGGGCAGAGATGCAGGTTATAAGCGATAGAAGTTTATTGCAGTGGGCATAAATTCATAATGTAAAGTTACTAGTAGATAATGTTTGTTTGCTTGCCAACAATTGACCCCTTTCTCACTTTACACTGGCACGTCACCACCCGCATTTAGTCTACAAGAGCAAATTTGATTCAACAAACATGAAAATCAGTTCAAAGCGGTAGGTATCGTGATTGATATCTTGTATGTGAGAGCATCTCAGCCGGAACTTCTAGTCACGGAGTCCTAACTCTGAACACAGCTTCCATGATTGAAGTCCAAAGGATGCTCATCGGAAATATGAGAATGCTTTCAGCATGACCTGGGATGCTGTATTATGGAATATCTCCTTGCTGCACTTGTAAGGATATCCTTGGCGGGAGCATGACCCCTTTGTTTGGGATATCCGCCCCCCCTACCAATCAACTTCAACTATCTCTCTTTTACACGATCACCAGCGGTAAGTACTGTCCCGCTAATCCTGGGTCATTCTTTCTAGGCTTGTCAAAATACTACTTTGTTTAATCTTAAGATGTCTCCCCTTTGAAAGAACATGCCAGACCTTCTTCCCACCCCCTGAATCGTAACCCCGAACTTGCTCGACCCCAACTGATTGCTACCATGAACGGTAAAGTATGTCCGTACTCCGTAGCAGTAACCAGTCACCCGACTCCGGTATAGAGGTATCCTGAGTGATCAGGCCGTATCTTTCCTCGGCCGTCTGTAGATCGTCGACGGGCGGGGATATTTTCCTCGAGCCCGCTACAAAAGGAAGCTTCTCCGATCCTCTCCTCAGTCTTCTTTCTTTCTCGTCCACAGTCAACCTCACGCAACTGCGCAATCCATCATGGCTGACCAACAACCCTCCGCTCCTGCACCCGATGCCGGCGCGGGAGAGAAGCGCAAGGAACAACCTGCTGACAAGGCTCCACCCAAGGCCCTGAAGTAAGTTGCAACATGCTCTCACATCCTCACTGCGCAAGCATTACTTGACTTTCTCCGAAGCCATGCTAACACCACTGGTTTCAGGCGCGTCAAGCGAGCTGCGCGCTCCGATTTCTTCGGCGATGTGACCGCTGGATTCGATGGAACTTGCGGCGAGAACTTCCTCGGAAGCAACTACGCAGACCTCACGGTGACCTGCGGCGATCAAATCTTCAAGGTGCACAAAGTGATCGTTTGTTCCCAGTCTGCCTTCTTCGAAGCAGCTTGCCGACCTGGAGGTTTCAAGGTTAGTCATGGACAATTGCGCAAGGACAACAGACCTTCTTTCCCAGTCAAATAGTCCAACAATTCCGGTTTGTGTTATGATACTGACAGTTCAAACAGGAGAGCTTCGAGAATCTCATTGACCTGCCCATCGAATTCGGCGACTACGACCCGTTTCTCGTCGGTTTGCTGCTTCAGTCCTTGTACCTCGACTACCAGAACTTCCACCAGACAGCTTGCAAGGCCGACCGAAACAACCTTCTGGCTGACAGCGTCGATCTCAACATCCTCGGCGACTTCATGCAGGTCAACTCCAGCATGTTCCAGTCCTGGTTCCACGAAGAACTCGGCAACGCCACCATGTACATCTTCGAACGCCCATCGAGCTACCCCGTCGGCTGGCAGAAGGACGAAGATCACGCTGGAATTCGAAAGGATCGTGAGGCAGCTGTCACTCGCCTGAAGAATGCCATTGCGGCCATTTACGATGCAGGTGATAGGTTGAAGCTTCTGAAAGATCATCTCTTGGAGATCATGTCCTGTTATGGGGTCAGGGGACACGAAGACGTTCTCAAGGAGTTGTTCACCCATGTGCCGGAGCTTGGTGCCGACTTGTACATTCAAGCTGGAAAGATCGGCGGACTGGCACAGATGGACTCGAGGGGCAGATGGGGCCAGCCTGGCAGGCAAAAAAAAAGATTAAGCGAAAAAAGAAAAAGATTTAAAAGGTCGGGAGCTTACCTTGAAGGTGCCTACCTTGCAGGCAGCCTTGAAGAATGGCGAGTAGAAGCAGACGATAACCTTGTGGACTCGGAAAATCTCGGCGCCGCAGGTTACCGTCAAGTCTCAGTACTTCCCGCCAGGGAAGCTCTCACCACAGGCGTGAAAGAGTCCATCAGCTCCGAACTCGTCGTCGAGGCGGGTTCGCTTCGTCTTCCTGTAGCAATAGTGTTAGCATTGGCTTCCCAGCATGGAGTGGAACCTGCGCAGTGGGATTGCAAGTACCATCGTACAAGGGTGACTTACTCGGTGACCGAAGCGGATTCTGTGCTGGCAGAAGATTCGTAGTCTCCGCTCTTAACGGGCAAGTCGACTTTGTTGTCAATTCCTTAGTCTGCGGCCACCTGGGGGACCGCCTCGAAGTCTTGGCTTGCTGCTCGCTGCGCATGCTACGGTCCATGGGCAGCTTGGGCGCAACTCGGTTGTCCACGAACTGGATGGACTTCTTGGCCAACTCAGCATCGCGTTCGGTCTTCTTCTTTCCGAGGATCTCGGCGTCGGCATCAATTGAGGCTTGCTGCTCGCTCATGTAGCGCTGGTAGATATGGTACCACTTCGCGGGCTTTCGCCTTCGTGAGATCCGTCCAGCCGTGGAGGAACTCGAGTGGGAACGGGAAGAATACGCGAGACAGAATCTCCTTCAGCTCTTCGGCGAACCATAACATGAAGTGGGAGCAGTCCATAACGAAGCATTCACCGAGGATATGGGTAGATGCTTGGAGCGGCATAACGAAGGGCTTTCATTGGGTTCGGCTCAACGAGATTGCGCGTGAGTTTGCCCAAGTGGATCATAAGTTCGTTGACAGTGGGATTGACAGCGGGAGCGGCGGGGGAATTAACACCGGGTGCGGCGGGTGAGATTCCATAGACGATGGGCGGCATGGATGTCAAGCTGCGGACAATGACGCTGTACGTGCCATCATCCTTGTTGTTGCAGACGTAGGTGGAGACGCCGGGGGTATCATTGGGCGTGGTATGGGATCCGGGCAGAGGTCATCACGATCGATAGCCCCTTTCTTGAGGTCGGCATGCCAGTCTTCGTAGTCGTGATGCATAGACTTCAAAGCCAAGGCGACGAGGTAGGGGTCGTACTGTCTGGAATTGGGAGGTAGGTGTACTTTGTGCTCCATGCCCTGCTTTGATATGATTAGTTTGCGCGTGGAAGAATGGAGCTGGATTGGGAGTTAAAAACAGGAGTTCCGGGGCTTACCTTAAGCGTGCCAGGTTGGCAGGCTTTTTTGAAGAACACGGACTGGGTACACACGACCACTTTGTGCACCCTGAGCGTGGTATGCTCGCCACAGGTGACGATCAGATCAGACCATTCTCCATTGGGAAAGTCGATATTGCCAGCGTTGCGGTTTCTCCTGTAAATACGGCGTCAGCTTGACTCCCGGAGGGTGCAATAAAGCCTGCGCAGTGGGGCTGCAGAACGTCTATGACTTACTTATTTGGGATATCAAGATCGGTATTTTTGCGCTTCATGTTCATCGCAAAGTCAGGAGAGGTCGCGCGGAACCGATTGACTGGTGTAGGACAAGAATAATCAAATCGAAAGGTTGAGAAGGCCTAGGAGCTGGAACCCTTTCAAGCAAAGGCGCGATCTCGCATGGAGCTAACCTTTTAAGCGGGACGCTAGCCTATTTGGGAGCTCCCGTGTTCGCTACCGCTAATCGGTCCGCAGACGAGCCGTAAGCCCGTGGCCGTAACATTCATAGCTCCAGTAGCAGTTTGCGGAGACGAGGGAAGCTGTTGGTTCTCAGGAAGTCCGCTTATAATAGGTGGATAGCCGGGAAGTTTCTTGAGAGCTTGGAAGTAGCAATATCGAAAGTCATACTCCGGCTGTCAAGGCAGCCTGAAGATTACTGGAAGCATTGTGCTTATTCTTTGTGCGTTTCTTTGCGCTTCTCCAGTTCTGTGACTTCTTCGCCCTTCTCCATTTCTGCGACTCCTTTATCGGGTTGGCTAACATTTCGTTGACCTCGCAAATACCACAGAGAATAGCAGTTGCGGCTAGCCACCCAAACACGTAGATAGTAGCAGGCTTGTAACAACTACATATATCCGCACAAGTCATGTTGAATAAGCCTGTAGCAAGTGATCGACGATGTTGTAAAGAAGATGTGATCGGTAGTGTTACGAAGACCGTCCCGGAGGGTTTGAGCAGACCGATACGCAGGCAGGTGAGTATGTGAACGGATAGGTTGGGAAAGGAAAAGGAGCTCTAAAGAGAGCCCCTAGTACTATTTATGCAGCTTTTGTGAGTCACGTAGCAGTACGGACAGAGATTCGAAGTAAGAGCAGTTCAGCAAGAAGAAGTCGCCCAAAGTGTACACGGCAACCGCGTCTATCAAAAGGAAGTCTTCGGAGCGCTGAAGGTAGGATCGGATCTCATCACGCCAGCAGAACTGGTATCTAGGTAACTAGCTAGCCCCAAATGTTTCTTCTCATGCCATATTCCTTCAAAAACTCAGCTTCCTTCCTTGAAGCTAATTCACTCAATCTTACTATCACGGCACGTAAAGGCTGTGAGGCAGGGCTCAGATAATACGTATGATTATGACTAGAGAAGAAGGAGCCATGGCTGGCGTGGGGAGCTGAAGCCATTCCCAATCTTGGCGCTAGAGCCCCTTAGTCCCCCTGTCTCCACCTTCCACTCCGCCTTCTTTTTCTCCTCAGGCGGCGCAAATTCTTGGCCTCGGCCTTCGCGGCTGCCTTTTCTTTCTTCTTTTTAACCCGAGCTTAGAGCTTCAGGGCTTGTGCTTTCTCTCTCTTTTCCGCAGAAGCACGCTTGGTGCAATTCTCATTCTTGTTTGATGCGAATCGAGAGCACCCTTTGCAGAGTTCTTTGTGGATTCTGCAAACAAAAACTGGAGGGGCTCGTGTGGTATGGTGGACCATCGTAGTATCCCCATCCGAACACTCCCCGCGTTTCTGCCCTGGGCAACGGTGGTCCCCGGCGCCATCATCGTTCCCTTCGCCCCCCCTCTGGAACTCATTGTGTTCCGCCAGACGACGCTCCGCTGGTCCAAGAAGAGTGGCTCGGTACGCTCGCGAGGTAGCGAGAAGAGCGGGGTGCGAAAAGTCGAAGAATTTGCAGCAAGTATGCGTCGCGCTGACCAAAGGAAGAGCGATGTTTGAAGCGGTCGAGGAACTTGTGGTTGCCAGGCGTAGGTAACGGCATTTCTTGTCGCTGCCACAGTATTCACTTCAGGGGCTCTTTGACGAGGTGTGGGAGCTCTGGTGGAGAGGAATTAATAGAAGGAAATGAAACAGCAGAATTTTCAGTACATAGCAGGATAGGGGGTCATTCTGACACCCAGTACCGCAGAAGTCCGTTGTGGTCCACAAAAACCGTACTCAGAGCAAGTACAGCTTGCGGGACTTGGAGGTTGGAAACCTGGTTGTTTCGCTTGGATACGCTCGGAACACCCCCAGGGATAGTGCATGACCTCCTATGGCTCGTCCTAATTCGACATAATCTCGCTCCATCTCAAACCTGGGGTCGATAAATCGGAAGACTTTGTGCTCTGTCGCTCTAGCATCCGACTGAAAATCTGCCAGCTCAAGCTGGAATGCCTTATTGCCGAAGAAAGAAGGGGGGGCAGACCCCAGCTGGACCGCAAGTTCCAGTCGATATCAGTTCACATCCGCATGTCATATGGGAGCTCCGTAAAGTCAGTCGCCATGGCGTCGTCTTGGCACCGACGCTCGCCGGTCCATGACATCTTGAAGGGCGACCTTGCCCAACCAGCGAGCTTTCTCTTCAAGCCGATGGTATATAAGTACCCTTGCTCGGTCAGACGTGTAAGTAGTGAGGTCCTCGGTCTTGGAGGGCAAGAGACCGGATTCGATGTTACCTACAACAATTCAGTTAGCGCTCATTCTGAGGCTGCAATGATCATGATATTGTATACCTTCTGCATATCTAGACGCTAATCCACGCTATCGGACGCAACTTCGGCATGCGGGAACTTGGTTTGCCACCGGAGGCGGAAACGTATGCTAATCTTGCTGCGAGGAAGGAAGCATCCTCGAATAGAATTGGAGAGTTTGTCCTTCTTGTCACTGTTGTATTTTGCATTTGGTGAGGATGAACATTTTACGGTCAAGGTCGTGTTGGATATTTGCGTAGATAGCGTCGACGAGCGGAGCTATTGTAACAACCAGGATAGGTTTGTCTGGCCATTCTCTTGGCCATTTCGACTCCGACAAGGCTTTATTGGAACGGTTGTCGAGTACGGCTTTCGCAATGGTGGCGAGGACACCAGTCATTTGCCAATTGACGTCTTGTAGATGGCGCATGCGCCTACACTGCTGCTGGCCTTGGCGAAGCCCATAAAGCTGTTGAACTGTAACACCGTAGTGGGCGGCCTCGGCAACAAAAGCAGGGTTGGCGAGGGAAGATTGGTAGAGCTGTGCTGCGAAGGTAGTTGGGATTTGCACTGTTTTTCCCATTCCCATATCATCGCAGAGAACAGCCGCGTAGAAGTGACTCTCCTGCAATCGTGTGATCATCCAAGCAGTGCCCTGGATCTGGTAGTTCTTGAGCTTCGTTCCGCTCAAACTTCGCGCGCTAATAGGTTACGCTGCCACAGCCCTGGCATTGCCGGCAAGTATACAACCTGTCCAAGAGCGGAAGGCCGACGCTAGCCTGTAGAGAATAGTGAAAGTTTGCCAGAGACTTGGCCCTCGCGACCTTTTGCCATTTCCGCGCATCAGGTGTACCGAAAACCTCGAGTATGAAGTAAAGAAAATTAAAAAGAAACGATGCAATATGCAGTATATAGCAGGGCGGGGGAATAGGCAGTGAATCCGGCCCGTTCCCAACTTCCTATAGCAGGCGTCTTTTCCATGACCCCCTTTCTACTTTGCGACCACAGCCCCATATTTCCTGGCCCCCCCAGGGTACAACACCTTGGGAGGCCTTGGTAACAAATAGAGATCCGCCGCCACCCACCTGCAGCAGCCGCCCCGTGTGGAAGAAAATCACGCGTCTGAGACTTGCAGACTGGAGATGTGTGATATACTGTTTGGCTCTGTCCATTTTCGCCATGGACCATGGTCGCCGATGGTGAAGATGTCTCTGCGAGCGGAAGACTATGTCGCGGAAGAGAAGATGGAGTGGGGGCGCGAATGAAGCAAAGCGGATGGAGACGAGGAAACGTCTCTATAGCCAGCGACCCCTTTCCACGACCTGCCTTTACCTGACTCAAACAGACCTGCATTGCGGGCTCTTCATCGAAGCAGAGGACTCGTTTTATGTCAGCGCGATGCCTGATTGCTCGAGCTGTTCCCGATTGACTTTACCAGAGTCGTTTCGAGTGTTTCGAGTGGCCGAGTTTGTGTCCAGTCACCTGGAAACATGCCGACGAACCTGACCTCTCCCAAGTGATATTTCCTGTTTCATATGATCTGTACCTGTTTCCAGTGACCAAGATCAAAACGGCATCACCAGACTCACAAGACAGCACCACGCGTCAACCCCTTCCAATCACACTCACCACGCGCATCGCATCTCGCATCACACATCACACATCACACATCACACAAAACCTTATCTTGAACAGAAGCCTTTGTCGGCTGTCTTGCAAGAAAGCCGCAAGCTGCATTCAGTTTTGGTGATTCCTCTTCATTTGGCTCATGTATCATTCGCTAACGAACCCATGATGCGAGATCAGAAAAGCAAGCCCAAACCGCGAACCCCGAAATTCGAGAAAACCCCTTTACATGACGACACCAGAGTTGCTGGCAATACGCTGTTTGAAAGAATGATTAGCACAGGCGCAACACACTCACACACATACAGAACAACAAGGAGGGAGGAAGAAAACTTACAGGCCAGAGCTCAGCGGCTTCCTTTCCGACGGGGCCGGTGATGGCGGATCCCTTCATCTCTCCCTTGGGGTTGACGATCTGTGTGAAGATGGAACGTTAGCTTCTGTATCTGGAAAGTTGCTGTGTATATGCAGTATTCGTCTGGTGAAAAGCGTCCAGGGTTTGGTTTCGAAGCGGAGCAACGCATTGGGGTGTGTCGTGTCAGTTCGGCGTCCTTGATCGTTTTCGAATCGGTCTTTCGGGATGGCTGCGGCGCTGGTGCTGGATGCCGAGGTGGACGAGGTAGAGGGTGTGGCATCGCTGGGGTTCGTTCATCGGGCTGGAGGAGCTGGAGCCAGAGCTTGTCGTGCTTAGGATTGCAGAGGATGTGCTGCAGCAATTTCGTTCATCCGATTATGAGCTCGTTCGTTCGTGTCGTAGTCATTCAGGCGTGTCGCATCTCCAATCGCATCCGTAGTCGTCCAGTATTCGACCTCTTCGAATCGTAGCTGTGCCACCCATTCCCTGATTCCCAGCTCTTCCTCTTCCTTTCCTCTCAAACCCTCTGCATCTCCCAAGAGCATCCCACCATCCATCCCACCAAGCTTCACAGCACAAACCAGAAAATGAAAAACTCAAACTCACCACACCAGCATTGTCCTCGAAGTACAAGAACACACCATCAGTTCTCCTCCACGGCTTGCTCTGGCGCACAATGACGGCAGGCATGACCTTCTTCCTCAACTCAGGCTTTCCCTTCTTGACGGTAGCCATGACCATGTCGCCGACACCTCCGGCAGGCAGGCGGTTCAGGCGTGCTCCGATACCCTTGACGCTGATAATGTACAGGTTGCGGGCACCGCTGTTGTCGCAGCAGTTCATCACTGCTCCACTGTTTTGGGGAATGTGTTAGCTTTGCGTTCCAGCTTCCCATTCATTGTGTTGTTGATCGTAGTCGAGTGCTGGATGTTGATTGTTGATAGACCGCAGGGGGCGAATGAGAGGCGCGATATTCGAGGTTCGGGGCATTCGAGGAAAAACGTACACTGGAAGACCGAGGGTCATCTTGAGCTTGCCACCAGGGGCACCACGGCTGCAGACCAAAAAACGTCAGTCACCTCGCTCAGCAGCTTCAACAATTGCACGCAATCCATCCCGCGCTACATGACCACAATTTGCGTCCCACGCGCAAAGTCCAAAATTCGGCCATGTAGCGCGGGACTCGATTCCAGCGCATGCCAAGCCCAAACAGCTCGAAAAGAAGGGCAAAACTCACGAGATCTTTGCCATTGCGACGGTGTTGAGGGATCACGGTTTCGGGACAAAGAGGTTGGGTGCTGAGTTGCTGGTCGTAGTTGTCGTGGAGTCGTTGTCGCGAATTTTCAAGCTCCAGTGTGTGGGATTCGCTTAGCACTAATCGTTTTTTTGGGGCCGGCGCGACGGGTTGTTCCGCTCCGGGCTGTTGCGGTGGCACGTGCTTGGCCCTCAGGATGATGATCGCGAGCAACGTGGACGTTTAATGAGTTTCTTTGGGCAGACTTGGAGTAATTCTTGGAATATAATTGCTCTGATCTCCGGTTTTTGAATATTCCGAAGAACTTGGGATACTCCGAAGAACCTGGGACATTCTAAGAACTTGAGATATTCCGAAGAAGAGGTATAAATTGGGTCACGTTTATTTGAGAGTAGGGACAGGTCTCACGGCTGGTTAGGCTCAGGACACCTCACAACACCACGCTTCAACATCGAGAGACTTGGGGTATTCATCGTTTCGATCTACATATCGTACAAGAAAGCTTGCGAGAAGCGCATCTGGATCACCCTCCACCCAACGCCATGCTTCACGCTTTTCAGATCCAGTGTCGAACCAGAAAGCGCCAGTGTCCTGATGATCCATCCGGTAGCGCCAGCAAGCAAAGCAAACGAAGTAGCGACCATCGACCTCAGCATCCTCAGTCATCAACGCCCCCCGTGATACATCGTCCTCATCCCATCAAGCCTGGGACTCCTTAGCAAGCTCCGTATCGCGTTCCGCCTGCACATGCTTCCCATCCTTCTTCTCCCTCTCAATATCCATCATCTCCTCGAAACTGGCATTCTGAGCCTCCAGATCAATGGCAACCTCCATCTCTGCTTCCTCCTCAGCCTCCTTGACCAGCTCTTCGAAAGCCTCTTCCTCCGTTTCTGGCAGAGGTGGCGTAAGACGCCCAGGTGGGATAGCAGTCTTGGCAGTCTCATCAGCTCTTCGAGTCTCAGGCGGCGACGACTTAGTGGCTGGCGCTGGTGCAGGGGCAGGGGCAGACGCTTTCGGTGCTTGCTTTGGTGCAGCACCATCCCCCAGCTGTTGCTGTTGGACGTGCCCCACGAAATCCAGCTTCTTGCTGCCAGGCTCAGCTCCAAAATCGGTCATCACGCGATCAGGCGACTCGTCCCTCGAAGCAGCATTCGACGGGCCCGCTTCGCCTTCCGCCGCCACTCCCAGACCAAGAGCCTTCCTCTTCATCAAATCCGCGCCGACTTCAGCATTCGCCTCCGCTATAGCAGCAGTTTTGTTCTCACCGGTGAGCGCAGGCATCTGTGGTGCCTGATCACTGTCGGTCATTGCAACGTCAGGATCCGTGGTGCCCTTGAAGTCATCCATGATATTCCTCTTGCGCTTCTTTTGCGGCTGCTTCTTGATGCCGTGCTCTCGGTTTTGTTCCTCGTCTTCGCTTTCGTACAGTTCGGTGTCTTGAGTGGTTCGCTGTTCCCAGCGGCGTTTGGTCATGCGAACGTCTGGGTTCTCATCTTCGTCAAGGTCGTCGAGCTCTTTGTCTTCTGCCTCGGTGGTGGCCAGGGTCTCGCGGGGGACATCTTGCATTTGGACTGAGGGGGCATGGGCGGTCTTCTTAAGATTCTCGATGACTTGGATCTTGATTTTTTGGAGGTATTCGGGAGTGTTGTGGTTGGTTGTGTTAGATGGGCGAACGTCGAGCTCGTAGTCTGGTCCGTAGTATTCGTAGTACTCGTTGTATGGCAGTGCCTGACTCATCTTGTCTTCCTGGCCAACAAGAACACCAGTCTCAAAGGCCCAGGTGCGTGCAACATTTCGCATCGTGTAGCCTCCGCCACCGAGAATCATGGTGGGGATATTGAAGGACTTGACGAACTTGACGCAGTTGGCGTGGCCTCGCATACTCAAATTAAAGCATCCAAGCCTGTCACCCGATAAACTATCACCACCACATTGGAGGACGACGGCTTCAGGGCGATAGTATTGCATGACGGCCGAGATGACAGGCTCGAAGATGTCTTTGTAGGATGCATCGTCGATGCCGTCGCGGAGTGGAAAGTTGACAGCGTAATTCTTGCCTTGGCCAACACCAATGTCGCGTAGCTCACCAGTACCGGGGAAGAACTCGCCATACTTGTGGAACGAGCAGGTCATGACACGGTCAGTGGTGTAAAAAGCTTCCTCGACTCCATCGCCATGGTGGACATCGATGTCGATGTAAAGTACTCGCTGTTTGAAACGCAAAAGCTCAATGATGCCAAGTACGATATCTAAGAGAAATTAGTTGGGATTCTAGAATGAGTAAGTATGACATACCATTCACGTAGCAGAAACCGGAGGCTTCGTTCTTCTTGGCGTGATGAAGACCACCAGCCCAGTTGATTGCGATGTCGCATTTGCCTCGGTTCAAACGAGCGGCACCTTCCATGCTGCCACCGGCACTGATGCCACAGAAATCAAAGAGACCATCGAAAGCAGGGCAGTCGTCGAGGACGCTGAACTTTTGCTGTTCTTTCGGGAGGGCATCGGCATTGTCGGGGTTGATCTTGCTCAAGAACTCGATGTACTCGTCACTGTGGAATTGGGTCATCTCGTTCTTCGTAGCTGGCTTCGCTCGCTGTTGGTTTGGTCAGAAAATGCAATGTGCTTTGGATATCGTCTTGCGATTTGCATCATCTGTGGCAGGCAAAATCGAGAGCAGCACAGAAGACATGTAGCGAAAGGTGAACTTACAAAGATCTCCATCTTCGTGTACAGGTCGTAGTTCATGACGAGAGAATGGGCGAGACGAATGCGGTGAGGCTTCATTGGATGAAGAGAACCATAGGCAAAGTTTCCAATGTCAGAGTCGTAGAAGTAGGCGACCTTCTTCCTGTTGGAAGAGACGCTCGGGGGCATAAAATCGACGGGTGGAGAAGAACCCATGATTGCGGATTGTGGGTGAAGATGAGACACGATGCCGGGAGTTTGGGTTGCGTCTGTACCTATGATCCCTATGTGGCTGGTTCTGTATGTGAAATGAAGAAAGCGGGAGGCAGAAGATGGTGAAGAATCAGAAGAGTGGTCGTGTCTTATAGAGAAGAGATGGGAGAGATTGGGAAATTGAGTGGAAGGAGAAGAAGTTTGGATAGCGGTCGAGGGTTTAGAGCGGGAGCCAGCGCGCTATTGTACCTCAGCCTTGCGTTTGTGAGCCCCTTCACGAGGAATTGACAATGGGCAAAAATCGAAGCTAGTATTTTTCAGAATTCGGTAAATGACCCGAGGAAATGACAGGATGCCTCACTGAGCGACACTCGTGGCTATCGCGAGACCATATTCCACGGCGACAGGTCCAGTTGTGTTTGACGGCTGGGGGCATGTCCACCATGAAGATCTCCCACTTAAGTGCAAGGCTGAGGTCACGTGCACGGCAAGGCCCGAGCGCGACTCGCGTTGGAGCCTCATGGAGCTTTGATGACATTCGCCTTGCAGCTCTCAAGCTGCGCCAAACACCTGACCCTCGACCTCTCAAGTGTTTGCCCACGCGACAATCAAAATACACTCCTCCCGAATTCCTTCGTCCTCTGCATACGGCCTCTCCATATCTAGCATCGAAAAGCCTTTTCACGATGGATCGATTAAACAGCATGCTGGCCAGGGCCGGCGGTCTGAACGGCATGAACAGCGCCGCCCACGGATCTGTAAGCTACCCTCAGCTCCCACACACTCCATTTCGCCTCTCTGGCAGAAAGAATCAGCTGCTGATGCGCTGCAAAAATGCAGGATAACACGAGTCTCATCGACAACTCCGAAACCGTCCACATCTCGTCCCTGGCGCTGTTGAAGATGCTACGACACGGCCGCGCAGGCGTGCCAATGGAAGTCATGGGTCTCATGCTGGGAGAATTCGTCGACGACTTCACCGTCCGCGTAACCGACGTATTCGCCATGCCGCAGAGTGGAACCGGCGTGTCTGTAGAAGCCGTCGATCCTGTGTTCCAGGTCAAGATGATGGACATGCTTCGACAAACGGGCCGGTAAGATACGCCAATTCACCTCTTCACCAACATTTTGAATCACCTGCCAAATTATCGACCAACTGTGGAATAGATGACGGCGTGCTAATTACTGCTTCTGAACAGACCTGAGAGCGTAGTCGGATGGTATCACTCCCATCCCGGTTTCGGCTGCTGGCTCTCCTCCGTCGACATCAACACGCAACAATCCTTCGAGCAATCCACCCCCCGCGCCGTCGCCGTCGTCGTCGACCCCATCCAATCCGTCAAAGGCAAAGTAGTAATCGACGCCTTCCGCCTCATCAACCCCCAATCCCTCATGCTCGGCCAAGAACCGCGCCAATCCACTTCCAACCTCGGCCATCTCAACAAACCCTCCATCCAAGCCCTAATCCACGGGCTCAACCGCCACTACTACAGCATTGGCATCAACTATCGCAAAACCGCACTTGAGGAGAATATGTTGATGAATTTGCACAAGCATGTGTGGACGGAGGCACTCGAGATGGATGATTTCAAGAAGGAGAAGGAGAGGAATGGAGAGCGGTTGAAGGAGTTGGTGCACTTGTCAGAGGGGTACGAGAAGAGGGTTAAGGAGGAGACGGAATTGACGAAGGAGCAGTTGAAGACGAGGTATGTGGGGAAGGTGGATCCGAAGAAGCATTTGGAGGATGTGGGACAGCAGCTCATTGAGGACAATATTGTGAGCGTGTCGAGGCAGATGATTGACAAGGAGGCTTCGGTGCCCGTGAAAGACACGAAGGGCGCTGGACAGGTCAATGGTGATGCTATGGACGTTGAGGAAGAACTATGAGCGCGATGGGCTGGGATATGTAAAACAGTTGGGCGTTTGTGGGCTAGGGAAGAGCTTGCATGGTAATGGGAATCCCAGGCCGTTTCCCTGGCATAGAGGCTTATGAACAATTTCATCAGGCATTTCTGGGTGCCATAGACATCTCTTGATCCTTCGCGTGTATGCCTGCGTTGATTTCCACCCTAAATGCTATATTCCAACAGCAACGACGAAGCTACCCTCCTCGGCCTGTGCCATGCTTCGCTTCCAGGACCAGAGCAGACCAATCATATATAGTACCTTCGGTACGGGACTCGCAGCCTAGTCCTCGACTCCGGTCAGGTGAAGGGTGGGGGAAATCAAGCCGCTTCAATGGGTATAGCAGTTCAAAAACCCCTAGAGAGATTTCCGTCCAAAGAGCATTTCACTCAAAATTGAGATGTTTTGTGGTTTGGGTGGACCGTGGGGAGTTGGGAGTTGGAGTATGTTGTGGATTGTGGAGTTTTGGAGATGTGCGATGATAAATGTGGATTATGTTGGGAGCTCAGGGGAGCACGTGGAGGGAGGTTAGCTTCTGTCGTATGTCGAGGATAGAACATTCCATATTGTTATGGAGGAGGTTTGGGATGCTTCTAGACTCCGATGTTAGGGTTTTTTTTTTCGAGATCCTGAGTCAGATTCGATTGGGTTGTTGAGAACTAGATTCAATTATGAATCCTAACTCCTCTTCTATATAGTATACCGATCTATCGTCTGGCCTGTTCCTGCCTCCTTGTCCGGTGATTGGTGATTCTCTGGGTATGTAACTTCCCACTTCAGCCATTTTGAGATTTCGATTTACTCGGATATCCGGAACTTACTTGGTGTGTTTCCTGGTTCCATGGTAAACAATTTTGGAATTTGGTCATTGATCTCCTACGAACATGGCTGTGGTTTAGGTAGAAAAGAAGAACTTGTGGAATACGTAATAGCTTGGGATTTAGTATTTACAGCCGCTATTAACCGTATTTGGAATTTTCCCATATCACGAAAAAATGCTCAATTCGTCTGAAATTATAAAAATGCCGACTGAGTACTGATGGTGTCATCGGACCCCAAGTTTTCTTCGGTCTGCTGCCTCCGCACCATCTCGGCTCGCTTTTGACTTGGTCCTAGTTTCGAAACTTCTGAGTGTGAATGCAGTGAAGACAGTGATGAGTGAAGTAAGAACGCGGATCATGCTCTTCATAGGCAGGATCCCATGGTTATCGAATAAAGCTGCCGTCAGTCAATATCTAACGCCCAGTTACTTTGATAAGGTATTTTTGGAGGTAGAAGCATGGCTCTCAAATTCACAGTATGTTTCATTTCAAGCTTCGAGTGGCAAAGTTTGGAGGCAACTTGTGCAAGTAGTAACACTTCCAGATTCTATCGAGACGATTTAGACTCTGGATTCTTATTCAGCCACAGACACAATGTCATATCATGGAAAGCAATAAGCATCTAGTCTACAGTCGAGCTTCACAAAGACACTGGTGATGGTTTTTGAGGACGAGGGATCAAGTCATCATATCATGCTATTTTGATGCATGCAGAAATGTTTTCCTTTGGAAACTATCTAGGCAGCTGCCAGCGAGCCGAGGGGCCCAGTCGATGTTTCCAAGTGCGTGAGAGTGTCATGGCTGTCAAGAAAGCAGAGAGTTGCAGCGGTGAGCTTTAGAATGAAATGCTGATGTTTTTGCGTCCTCGAGTGACTGAGAGATTCAGATCGGGAAGCAAACATGATATCATGCTTCCACCCCGTGGAATATCAACCAGCCACAGCCTCGCCTCCTTTTGCATACTACGTCCGTACTCGCATATGCGCACGCAATGAAGGCATCTGGGGATAGCAACCACACGAATCATACGGTTCCCTTTCATAGCCGCGTTGTGCCGGGATAGAGACCCGTGGTGTCTTCGAGTGACGGATGCATCTAAGTGGAAACAGGGCTGTGGGCTTATCGGCAGTATTCTATCATTTTGCGTAGCAAAATTGAACTGACGAGGTAGATGGCTTGGTCTGAGAGCTTGGTTTGAGGGAGGGAGGGGCATGAAGCCCCTGATACGACCTATTTGCACTTTCGTAAGCTTTGTATCAGAGACTAGCACCTTTATATTTGACACAGCTTGGTGAGATCTGGTCCGGTTGTCGATGTGGGGATTGGCCAATCCGACTCGACTGCGGTGGGTGCATGGGAGTACGCTGATCGTGCGAACTTCGTGTAGTTGAAAGCTATTCCAGTATGTCGAGTTTGTTTGCGGGCCGAAATTGAGATGCGTGGTTCGAGTGAAGCTGTGAATTGATCTATTGGAAGTGTTTGCTCACTTGGGCTGGCAAACTGGAGTTGTGGTAACCGAAACTGCTTGTTGGGATCTCTAGCTGCTGTCGATCGTAGGGGTTCGCGGATTGGCTTGGATTGGGCTGCTGGCCGGATGGTGTTCTGTGCGTGCGGTTTTCGTGGTAGGTAGTTGTGTGAGCGTTCTTCCTGCGTAGACGTGCTCTTCTGGGCACAATTAGCCATTTGAGGGAATTGAAGATGAGCAGCGTACCTGATTATCATGGCTCGAGTGTGTCTGTTCGGCCAGTTCGATCGATCCAAGGCCTGGACAAGGGTGAAGGTCGAACAAAAAATCTTTAGAATTCTGGAGAGTTGTGACTACTGCCAGATCCATCATGTCTGTGGTGCTAGTGGATAGTTGAGTTGCCTCTAAAAGTCCGGACGACCTCACAACGATCTGGTTGAGATGTGCCTCCGTGCTCTCTCTCCGGCCGAAGTCCCGCTCCAGGCAATCCGTAAACCCCGTCCGCTGCCATCCTCAGCTTCACCCTGTAAACGCTTCACGCACCTGCTTCTGTCCGCCACTACGAATCACAGCTTCACAGCCCCAGCATCTTCGTATGCCCAGCATCTTTCGGCACGACTTCACGCCAGACTGCAATAGGCACCCTCCCTGAGGTCTATGGCCTCCGCCTGGTCGTGGTCGAGCGCAAGTCAATCTCGGCCACCACGCCACACTCGCGGAGTCGCGACTTCCGAACTGCCAACGAGTTGGTGCAGCGGCTCGTCTGAAGACGCAATCGAGATGCTCTTCAGCAGCCACAACCCCGACTCCGTCGGCCAAGGTAACCGATGCCAACACCCAGAGCGTCTATCCTCCGAGCTGATGTGTCTTTGTCCCCAAGTAAGTGATTCTCCTTTTCTTGTCTCCTCAGCCCAGCTTGAATGCGCTCCTCGTTCCATGAAGCACTCAACGAACATCTTGATAGCATATGTGTCCCTAATTCTCACGCTGACCGTTGCTCAAGACATCAACAGTGCTCGATCGCGAAACGCCCTCGCGGCTTTTCACAGCTTCCCCCGAGCGAAAGCGAAGCAGAAGGCTCCTCCCGGAATCTACGTCGCCACCAAGGAGGCAGCCACCAACACCGGCGGCTGAGGGATATTGGTCCACAGGTTTCCCTGAGGTCGATCTCGGTGATTGGAGACGCCCTCCACCCACCATCCAGAGACAGATTCCTGGTCGTGAGTTATCTTTCCCCCACAGCGCTCGTACCTTTGTGAACCTCTTTTGCCGTCATTGATGTGTTCTCTCCCCACGCGGACCTTTCTCTCCGGTCATGCCTCTTCTCGAATGGCTTTCGACTTATCATCCTCTCCCTCAAGTATATAAGCTGACCCAAGCGACGCTCCAGAACAACCTGGATGCGAAAAGCCCAAACACCCACGAACGAAGTCACCTGCTGCATGGTCAGTGAAAGCGCCTGCGGATGCCATGTCTCCTGCGAACGGCTCCGACTTTACTGGGGTCGAGCAGATGAGCTCGAGCTATTCAGCCTGAGACTGCCGTATTCTACGGAGGTACTCCCATGAACAAGGCTGCGCTGGACGAGTGGCGATCGTAAGTATCATCCTCCCCTGGCAGAATCCATACCATCCCGCCCCTTTTGCTGCTGTTGCCGATGTGCTTTGCCGTGGCATCATCCTTTCATCCAGTCATTCTCTTTTCCAATCCCTCCGCAGTCATTCTCCCTTTCCTTCAGGTATCTAGCTGACATAGAACACTTCTAATAGAACCAGATGCAAGTTCCTCGTGGGCTTCGCTGCAAGAAAAGATCCGTCGACTCGAGGATTATAGCCACTCGGACAAGGAGGGCGAACAGCCTCAGCCCACAGCGGAGTCCGCTAACCGGTCGCTCGGCCCCCTACCGTGAGTAATCACCCCTGCCTCTCTCCCGCCATGTGACGCTCTTGAGCTCCTGTGCTGCTGTTGTTGCGTCTTGTCGCTATGTTCGTTTTTCTTCCGGCCATCTCTTTTTTGAGTCGGTTTCTACGTCGTTCTTCATTTCCTCTTTTGATAAATAGCTGACCGAGGAGGCGCCGGAAAGAACCAGATGCAAATTCTGCAAAACCCCAGGCTTCGGCCAAGTCATTCCGGAGGCCTATGAGGATACACATCTCGCTATAGAATGCGACCTCGAGTGCATCAAGGCCAATCGTTCGCCGGGTCAAGCACGAGCAAACACCATCTTGACCGAGGTGTCTGCCCTTCGTCAAGCTCGAGCAAATAATGGCGGAACTGAGAGCTCTGCTTTTCGAGAAGCAAAATGTCGACCAACAACATCCTTTTGTCGCCCACAAGGCGCGGCAAAAAGGGTAACGAGCCACTCACTACTCGTTACTCTTTCCGCCACTCTCCCCCCACTTTCTGTTCTACTCGGGCCCCCGCTCCACTCCCCCATTCTCTCCAACCCCGATCTCCAGGTCGTCATGCTGTTCTTGATTCGGCTCCCTACCTCCCTCGTCTCTCGATTTGGATCCTCTGTACCACTGTCCTGAATACCGACCAAGAGCGTCGGCTCCTTGCAATTGGTGCAACACCGCTTCGACAAGGCTGGCATGCCACTGACAAAGTAAGTACCGACCAAGAACCAGTACCACTTCGGAGTTGAGCCTGAATCTGACCCGTGACAACTAGACCTTCGAAGCAAGACAATGATGGAGAAACGCTCCTCGACACAATGAGTGCTGACCGCAGCCGTCCAGCACCTTCGACTGCCCATTACACTGCCGCCAGCGAAGCAGCAAGCGGCTTCAGGACAGCCGTCCAGGTCCAATTTGAACGTGGAGAGGTGACTCGCTGAGAATGACAGACCCGAGAGCGACGAGGCCGAAGCGCCAGCCAACGATTCAGAGTTCCATGCCCCTCGCGGTAGCCGAGGGGCTGGCACGTCCCGTGGCTACGGTTTCGTGCGCTTCTCCGACAAGTCCGATATGCAACGCGCTTTGAATGAGATGCAAGGTGTCTACTGCGGCAACAGATCCATGCCCCTCTCTACCGCGACTCCAAAGAACAAGGGTGGTGCCGGCGGTCCTGCGGGTGGCATGCCTCAAAGCTCCTGGTGGTATGTATCCCCCTATGGGCGCTGCTGCTCCCATGGGCTACTACGGTACTCCGCAGCCCATGAATCAATTCACGGACCCGAACAACACAACCG
This sequence comes from Cyclaneusma minus, assembly GCA_037179335.1. Lineage (NCBI taxonomy): Eukaryota > Fungi > Ascomycota > Leotiomycetes > Marthamycetales > Marthamycetaceae > Cyclaneusma > Cyclaneusma minus. The sequence goes on along the minus strand of JAKZHN010000050.1, from coordinate 152,836 downwards.
TCTTCGTCGGTGGCTTGGTGGCGCCTTCGCTAGCCGCAAGTCGTGAGTGACCCCTTTCTATCGCATCTCTACCGCTCTGTAACATCTCTAATGTTGTCGATGTGCTTTGATGTCATGCCACCCATTCCTTGCGCTGCTCCCCTGTTCGCTTCGCTTTCCAGTCATCCCGCTCTTTTCTTAAGGTACGAAGCTGACCCATGAGACCCTTCAGAACAAGCCGACCGACAGCGTTTGTGAACCACCAGAAGCTCACTGAGCTCACCATCCGTCCCGGCGATGAAGCAAAGCGCGCAATGGCTTTTTCGACGCCATCGATGATTGCAAGTAGCCATGGACCATTGCCACCCGCCGTCGTGTGTATAAGAGACCCTTGCGATGTTTGCTTCCAGTTCCCAGATTCCTCGATCATTGCTATGCGCAAGAGCCAGATCCCAATGACAAGGATCTGAAGTTGCCGCCAATCGATCAAGCCCTGTACGCCGAAATGCAGCAATACATCGGAAACACTGTCTTCGCGATGTCTCCCCCCGCCTACAAACCTGAATGCGGTCGGGCAACCCACATCAATCTGGGTACAAATGACTCAGTGGAGTGGATGCGACTGAGATCTTGATCAAGTCTGCTTCTGCGCTGGACGTCGATGAAGCCGCTAAGTACTACCCGGGATTACCGAGAATCTTTGCAATCCTCGAGACCCTCATTGGATGGTAACATCCGAACCTTACCAAGATGACGATGGATTTGGAGCTGTAGATAGAATGTTAGAATTCAATTTTGTAGTTCTTTCTATTGTGACTTGACTTCTGATTTGCCACGTGAAGTGATTGTTTTTGTCTTTGATCATGGTCACTTCCGGATCATTCCTGGTGGAGTAAAGAAGTCGTAGGTATATGAGCTTAGGATATCACTATCCCCTGGAACTTGGTGGGAGTGATGAGCAAACATAGACTTCGCAAAAGAGGGTGCTCGGAAAAGCCAACCCGTCATTGAGAGATGATTTTGGACTCAGGTATCCGCCGAAACCTGATTCTCGTCGAAGTATCTGGATTTTCATTCTACCCCTGAGTCCACAAAGTTGAAAGGATTGTGATGACTAGGTCATGTCGTAAGCCTTGTGCCGTTCACGAAAGATACATGTAGAATCTACGGCTTCTCTCGATGCCTTCTCTCGATGAATAAGGAGAGTGGGAGATATGGTCATCTTGCGGTATCTAGATGAATGTGATGATGTGCGAGCCCCTAGACCTCCTTCACCCCCTGACTGGAGATCTATGGATGTAGCCACGTCTGAATCCCCGTCACGATCCTTTCCCGGGCGTGGAAGGAATCGAAACCTCGCCCGCAGAAAGGCCTGCGCCGGCGGCCCTCAAAGACGTTGGCTCAGAGGAGAAAGGGGGCACGTGCTGTCAAAGGCGGTGAAGGGGTCGCTCGGGGGTTGAAAGGATCAGGCACAGATCTGGCCGCCTTGCCGCCTTAGGCAGAGTTGAGGTTGCTCCGAGGATTCAATGGTGCTGCCGGTTCAACACGAGTTGCGCATCCTCGTCCTCGATTTGCTGCTTTGCTCCGTGTCCGTTTGAAGATCACAACACAGCATTCTCGTCACGTCTTGCTCCACCACAAGCTCACGAGCGTGTACTCAACGCATCCTCACCACTCCCAGAACCCTTCTGTCCTCGCAGCTCGGCCGCAGAGCCAGCCAGAGTAAGTACCAGTAGCCGCAAGGTGAACCTGGCATCCTTCCACAATCGATGCGTCTTGCTGTCCTAGCAGGATGGACTTGATGCTGACTAGAGAAGCCTGTGAACAGTTACGTCAGCCAGGATCACTCCAACCAGCGACAAGCCGCACGCCCTTCCACGGGCTGTTTGTCCGGGCCCTTCGCCATGGTAAGCAACTTCATCCCCGAGTCATCTGTGTTGCCCCGGAGCTGTTCTGCTTTCCATGGTGCTTTTTGCGGCGATCGTGTCCTTTCTCTGATGGAATCTCCTTGAGTCATTCATCTCTCGCTCGAGGAACACAGCTGACCGAGGAAATCACCAGGAAGCCCAGTCCCAGGTGTTGCTTGCGGAGCTTCACTCTGTTCTCGCCCTCTATCGCACTCTCCCATCATGCTGATCAGCGATCCGAGTTGGACGGCCAAGCAGCTCGAAGAGGTCACGAATTTCGTCTTCAAGAACCTTGCTCAAGCCTCCCGCCTTCTGCATGATGGACTCTGGTTACGCTGCATCCTATGCCGGTGCGCGCATCCATCGAGGACACAGAGCAAAGGTCCCACCGAATGCTCTCCCCTTGGGGCGCCCCAACCGATGCCGATTACACGGCCTCAATTCGTGAGAATCTGTTCCGAGGTGAGTCCGCTGTACCACCGATCACTCCGTTTCATATCCCCTCAATCCCACACGGCCATTGTGACCTTCCGAAGCCGGTGAAGCACACTGCGTGGAAGAAAATACCATAGAGGCTGAAGGAACACCGAGGAAATTAGGAGCGGCAGAAGCCAGAGCTGCGAAGGAACATCATGGAGTCTTGGTTTCCGAGAATGGCGAAGCGCCGCCGATGATCTCTGGCACCGATGACGACGATGATATCTTCAGTTCCCTCAGTGGGGTGTCTCATCCGGGCCGTCACATGCATTTCATGCCGCCTCCTTGATCACATCGTCTTCATTGCCCCATGAGTCGTCTCTGCCGCTTTGACGACCTCCTGCTGTCGTTGGTGTGCACTGCTGTCGACCCTTCCCTCTCGAATCATCCCCCCCTTTATCAAAAGTATATATATAGTTGACCAGAGACATCACCAGAAGAACCAGATCAACTTATTTTCGTGAAGACCTTTACACCAACGCAGTGCCTGCACCAATGGCTCTCGACCAGCCAGTCAATGAAGCTGCGAGCATGCCGAGCTCCAAGCCTGTGCCCTTGGACAGCTCGGGCAGCGGCATGGTGTTCAACCACGCGCTGTGCATCAGAAGACCACGCGAAGCTTACGCTTCAACCATTCCCAAGGATAACGAGGAGGCCTCGAAGAAGAGTGGCCACAAAGCTTCCATCGTGACGGTGAGTGTTGTGAAGAGCGGCGGCGACGGTGTACATTTCTCTCCCTCCTTTTCTCTGAGTCATCTTCCCCTTCATCGAAAGTATATATAGCTGACCAGAGACATTACCAGGAGAACCAGATCAACTGTTTTTCGTGAACGTCTCTACGCTACGCCGCCCTTGCCACGGGTCGCTCTGGTCTGTCCTGGGGCCAGTGACGTGGGCGTGTTCGTGGAGAATCTTTTGGAAAGTCTCAGCCAGAGAGTAACACTCATCCCTGCTGTGAGTAACTTTCCGCCATCAATGATTTCTGTCGTTCCAAGTGACCGCTGCCGTCGTTGTCGTTGGTGTACATACTCTTCCGTCCCTCCTTTCCTCTCAGTCATCTCCCCTTTGCCAGAGATATATATAGCTGACCAAGGACACCCTCATGAAGACCAGATTAAGCTTGCTCGGTGACAGTAATTCACGCTTGGAACGTTGCCGCCAGCTGGCTCCCGCCGGCTTCAGGGCCTGCCCGTCGACAAGCTCCCAGCCCGGGCTATGCTGTGCCTCCGTCCAAGAAGCAAATCTACTGCTTCTTGGCCGGAGAGTCCCAAATGGACCTTGCGGGAAATGCCCCGTCGACAGTCGCTGTTGGCCTGTGAGTAACTTACCTCCACTGATGATTTCTGCCGTTCCGATTCACCGCTGCTGTCGTTGTCGTCCGTGTATTGTTGGTGTACATACACTCCTGTCACTCCTTTCCTCTGAGTCATTTTTTCTTCTGCCAAGAGTACATATAGCTGACCAAGGACACGCTCATGAAGACCAGATCAAGCTTGCTCGGTGACAGTTGTTCACGCTTGGAACGTGTCGACGCCCACAGTCCTTCAACCACTGCAGCCAGAAAGGCAAAGGGCAAGAAGAAGGTCGACAAGGATGGCATGGCCGAAGAAGAGCTGAATTTCCTTGCAAATTATTTCGAGGTCATCGCCGCAGCCTTTTCAACCGTGGATGTCGCTAGTATTACCGCCAGGTTCAACAGCCTCACCACAACGGCCTCGGCCAGCGACGACGATGTCAACGGAGCCGCAGTCAATGCTCATTCCGACAATCTTTTCGGCAACCACGGCTTTTCCTACCCCAGCGACGCCGACAACGGAGCCGCAGTCAATCTCCTTCCAACCGCCTTCACGGCAACGACGGATTTTCCTACCCCAGCGATGCCGTGGTGTCCGAGATTCTGCCCGGGGGTTACTTGAATCGCTCGACTGTGAGTGGTGTCTACCGCAGCGACAAGAAGAAGCTCCTTGGTATCGGTACGCTCCGGGGTCAGTACCTTCACATCTCAGCTTGTCAATGTTTGTTACTGACGTGGTCGCAGCGATTTCGTTCGTGGCTTCCCGATTCGGACACAACCGCATCATTGCGGTTTGTGGTCCCCCGACTTGACCGGAGACAACTCGAAGCCAAGGCCCAGAACTCTTCGCAAGAAGTTCAGGCGACAAGGCATCAATCATCGAACAAGATGCACTGGAAAATGATGAGATCGAAGAGGAGGGTCGAGGAGGAGGGTCGAGGAGGAGATGACTTCGAACCGTAAGCCCAAGGGTCTCCGCAAGAAGTTCAGTACTCGCCTCATCGTCCTCGCTGCCCACCTCTCTCGAGACATTTCTAGAGCAAGGCATTCCTCTGAGTTAGGACTCGATGGTACATACAATCTTCTTCGCAAGTGTGGTACCTCCATGGGTGTCCTACTGGTCAAAGCCGGCGATGTTGAGATGAAGGAGGACCCAACGAACGCCCCTGCCACGGAGCCTCTCTATCTCTTCCTCCACTCGGATCGTCTTGCAAATCCTTGTGAAGACCGCGCGAAAGTAGAACAGGAAGAACATGGGTTAAGGACCTGTTTTGGACCGCGTGTCCCCCACCTTTTCCATGCCCACCGCTATCAGTCGAAGTTCCTCTTGCGCGCCGCTTCACGGCGTCTTGGGACAATACCGCAGCGACGCGGGAATGACACCCGACCCTGACTTTAGGTACCCGGGTGTGGAGACGGTCAGGCGCGTCGCCAAGGCTACTGCCTTCCTGTGAAACATGGCGAAGACGCATGGCCACACGGTCGGTTTCTCGATGTCCTTGTAAGTACCTTTCCTCATCCCGGAGCGCTTCTGCTGTCTTTGGTGCATTTCTCCTCTCGCTTTCCCTGCGACCCGAGTCCCATTTCCTGAAAGGTATAAAGCTAACCATGAATACCTAGAGCCGGTAGCTTTTGACCTGGCGTTTCAAAGGGATCCTCTCCGGGAAAGCCAAATCGATTTTGTCTTTGGGCAGCGTTTCATGTCTTGAACCTGTGTGGCGTCGACTTCTCTGCCCTCAATAAGACAAAGAAACAAGAAGAGGTGCAAGAGCTCGGAGCAGCTGCAGCTCACCCAGCTCACCAGCTCCTGCGAGTCCAGTTGAAGGCATCAACGACGTTGTCTGGAAGCATTTATGCTCTCCATGGGATGGTCCACCGTGGCCAACTCAGCAATTTGCCGTGGTCCCAGTCAGTATTCGTGCTCTGTGGCCATGATGTCTGCCAGAATTGCGCCAGCGCACATGGCCAAGAAGCGGACATGGATACAGGAAACTCATGTCCGGTGTCAAGATGTCTCGCCGAGAACGCAGCCAACCAGCGCCTTTTGGCAAAGCTCTTTTGCCACCCTGACCCAGAACTTCAGGATCCTAACTGTGGCCCAGTCCGCGACAAGAAGCTCGATTGATGAAGTGGACTTCGGCGGCCCATCCACCATCATCGGGGAGCATGGTGAGCAGACTGTGGTATGACCGTGGTGCCGAGTCTGCACCCACACCGACCGAGTAGCACGGAGCTCGAAGAAACCAATTCCGTGCGGGGGACGACGAGCTTCCACCTGTACGTGGTATACCTTACGAACCTTCAGCTGCTTTGCCAGTCTGGAGAGCCAAGAGAAGCTCAAAGGCGATGAATCGTCGTCGTAGTTGGTTTCTTCCGCCGCAGAGTAAGTGATTTGACTCTTGGTATGTTAGATGCTGACTCCATCCAGGACTCGGAACAGAAATCCACCGCGCGCATCGAGCGCCTCGAGAATTGCTTGCGACTGCTTCGCCCATTATCATCCACCGAGCCTGCGCAGGCATGTACATCGTCGAAGAAGCTCGCTGCCTGGAATATGGCGTGGTAGAAAAAGTTTCGCATCGGGTCCAGCTGTTTCGGCACAGCTTTGAGGGACGTGGAGGAGCCTAAGCCTGGAGGGAAGGCGACGAGGAAAGCCGAGAAGACGGGAGAGGGGGAAAGACTAGGTCGATAAACCAGGCCGCCCAAATAGACTTGCAGCTGCCAGGAACAAATCGAGAAGGACTCCTAGTGGCAAGAGTCTTGGGATGGCTCGTTCCATGCCGCTTCATGCCGTCGAGGTGGATGGAAGAGAGCAAACTGAGGAGGGAGAAGTTGTGCTTCTCGTTCAGGAACAAGTGAAGCTTCCGGACGCTTCTGGATTCACATGTGGCACTCTGGCCTATTGATATGTCGACGAGGACTGACTGGTTGTGTGGTCGAACTTCACAAGCCGGCCGCCTTCACTTGTTGTCGATCCGCAGATGTCGAAAGGATGTTTGGGTTGCAGGACGCTGTTAGCAAACGTTTGCAGCATTTATGCAGTGGGCGAAGGCAAACATACTGCTTGGCTCGTTCAATCAGTCGACTGAAGCTGCACTTCGTGGCTGGGGTCGATGATGTTGTGATGAAGAGAGCTGTTGTTGACGAGGAAAGAAGAGGAGAGTCCGTCAGTCAGAGCCAGTCAACAACTCGGGCAGGCCGGAGCGGGGAAGCTTCAAACGGAAGTTGTCAAGCTTCGGGAGAGAGTGAAGTTGCGGCCGGTGATCAGAGAGGAGAAGAAAGCAAGGAGTCAAAGGGAGGAAGATGGTGTCAGTCAAGATTCAATCGACGGCTCGGCTAAGCCTGAGCAGATCAGCTTCAGACAAAAGTCGTCAATCCATGACAGCGAGTGAAGTTGCGTCTGAAGGGTAGAGTTGAGAAGGAAGAAGGAAGTCGGATTGGGACTGCTGGTACAGGCACTTCTCTGTTCACCACTCTTAGGGGCGGAGCCAGAGTGCCAGTCCAGACAGTCCATGCAAGATCACATCCTTCAGGAGGCATCACCAGGTTCCTGACGGCAACAAGGACTTGTCTTTGCGTCAGAATAGAGCCACGAAAGAGGTCGTAGTCTTACGCTACCTCGGTCACTTGTGGATGAACTGGAACAATCGAAATCTCCACGACGTTTTTCGACACCGAATCCAGGTTGCGAGGAACTGGAAGAAAAGTCTGGACTCAGGGACTCAGGTCGCGATGATTCCCATCACAGAATGCCACTGGTGATCCCTCGGTTCCGATGTAATGGCTCCCCAAGCTCGCGCCCCTACACCTCCCATCGGCTCGGATGAATTGAAGGCCTCTCAGGAGGTTATCGACTTCTGGCAAGCTCACAGAGAATAGGCCAAGTTCTCCTCAAGCTCAAGTCCTTGGAGTATCTCCTGCTCACTTGACCTGGTAATTCCGCCGTGTCAAGTATACGGTGCTCGACGACGGCGATGAGTTGTTGCACTGAGACCGGATCACTGAGATCAACCAGATCATGTCTGGTGGTGGAGACCCGGTAAACCGCACCCAACATTGGTCGGGGTGGAATCAGTACTGTCTCGACGATAGGGGATTGTGCCCAAATCATGTTGCTGCCACGGGAGCAAACCTCCCTCTAAAGGAATATTTACGTTGCAAAAGGAGTTACGCTCTGCTCAAGGCTGGGAGGCCACACTCGCTCTACATGTATCCACAGCAGAATCGATTATCGAGGTGGACTGACAAAGCTCATGCATGTGAAGGCCGAGAAACAACGCCAAATTTCGAACAACCCGCTTACGGGCACCTGGACGATATGTCAGTCATTCCAACAATCCGGCATTCGAGGAGAAACACAACTTCATGAACCTGGCAATGTATCGAAATCGCAAACCATGCACATGGTGCCCTTGCTTGTGCCAGGGATTATCTTTGGGGGACTTGACCGGTGTCGATCATTCCGTCGTGTCAAGTCCCCCGGTGCTCGGTGAAGCTGATGAGTGGGAGACATCCATTTGGAACCTGGAATCAGCCCTTTTGTCGCTGCAGGAGTCGAAGTCCGACCTATCGCTCTACATGATCTTCCGCGACAGCAGTGAGATGTGAAAGACATTGTGTATGCGATATTGGGGGGGGGGGGGGGAGTTTCAGTCGATAAGACTGTGTGCTGATCTTCAAACAACCCATGGAGTTTCGAAGATTATGGGAGGCCCCGGAGTGCTGTACTGATCTCGCGAACGTGGTGAAGTACGCCCACAAGCACCCGCTGAGTGTTTCAAAGAGCTCCTCCGTGAGTGAACTCTGCGACTGTCGGGGGCATCTGTCAGATCGAGTTCCCACAAAGCCCTTGTTGACACATCGCTTTACTGCCTATGCCAGGAATTGCCTCCGGGGGACTTGACCGGTGTCGATCATTCCGTCGTGTCACGTCCCTTTGCCCTTTGTGGGGCTTGGCCGGTGTCGATCATTCCGCCGTGTCAAGTCCCCGGTGCTCGACGGAGTTGATGTGTCGGTGTCCAAGAAGGAGTATCGTAGCCCAAGTGTACCTCTCGCCATCCTCAATGATCCTTGAGGCCAAGCGGCTTTTCTCCTTTCTACAACGCTGGTCAGACGTGGTCTTCTTGCAATGGCAGGACTGTTTGTGCAAAGATGTGCACAACGAGGCAAACTCCGCCGAGTTTTGGTGCACCCCTGAGCAACCGAATCTTGATATCCTAAGGGGTCGCCGATTCGAAAGAACGACCAACCTCACCCTGGAGCGGTACACGGTGCCAATGGCAACCACGGTTGTCCCAGGAGCTATGTCAATAACAAGGAGCGAAAACGATATGAGAGGCATGATGTTGATTGCCATATGGTCTAGGGCTTTCAAGGCTGCCATACGAATGACATGGTGATTGGGTGGGTGTCTTAAGGAGACGGGGGCATTAGTATATGCCCAGGACTTCATGAACCGTCCTACGGTCGTGTCGTTTCCGCTGTGTCAATTACACGGTTCCCACCTGACATTGGAGAGGTACAAATTCCAATGGCAGCGGAGCATGCCCATGACTTCATGAACCGTCCGATGGCGGTGTCGTTTCCGCCGTGTTTAGTACACGGTGCTTCCTTCTGTCACTTTTCACCTCCTCGCATCGCTGTCTGAACCCGAAAATAGCGGCGGCATTCATTGGTCTTGGAAATGGGAGCCCGAAATGCGACGGGAAACCCATCCCCTTGAATCGGGCTTCGGCTTCCGTGGCCCATCTCTACATTGCTGCTAGACAGGAGTCATCAAAACATAGAGGCGGTTCTTAAAATGCATAAAGAGCGCATGATGCATCTTTATCGGCGATTACTTCACAAACCGAAAGACGGCTACTGCGGCTATGCGTTTGCGTTTGGCAGAGGTCAAGTCTCGGTGCAGAGTAAACACAAAGCAGCCTATCGAGGGTCAAGGCCCTTCTGCGACCCTCGATAGGCTGACGAGTTGTTGCACTGGACCTGGGATTGGGAACTGAGATCAACCAGATCAAGTCCGGTTCTACGCGGAGAAGTCGACTGGTCCGAGTCTCGACCATGCCCCGAGTACAGTCGCGGATATGCAACTGCCCAGCATTCATGCCCTAGCCACGCCGATGTTGTCAAGAAACTCAAAAAGAACGGGTTCAGATTGACGGCGATACGGGTATGCCATTGTATGCCAGAATTTGGTCCTAAAGAGAACAGAATGCAAAGCGCGCACCGCTTGTGACCGTCCCTCACAAACGATCCCAATGCACAGCTCAAGATCTTGATGAACGAAATTACCAACATCCAAATGCGGGACACCGATGACCATGCGTCGTGGACAAACTCGCTACGACTCTATGTGGACGAAGCCTTGTTTTTATGCTCTGAGCTATGGGACAGAGTTTACGTCTTGATCGTTCCGTCGACGGGCTGACGAGTTGTTGCACGTCGTCTGGGACAGGAGATCAACCAGATCAAGTCTGGTGGTGGGCGGAGACGTCCACTGGTCTTGCATACCAAAACTTGTCCCATGGGATCTGCCAATAAAGATAAGAAAGCCGAAGAGAAGAAGAGCGTCGGCGGCCCTTCTGGCAAGCAGCAAGGCAATGCCGGAAAGAGGAAGAAGGGTGTTGGGAAGGTGAAGTGCGGAGGACTTCCATCCTCGGGCCTAATCGCTGGAGTGGAGGGCGATGATGGATTCGAGCTCTGAGACACCGCGGTGAGGACGATATACCTAGTTCCTTCGTATGGAATGATCGAGGAAAAAGAACAGTCTTCGACCCGGAACCAGACGGCCCGCAGCTCGAGAGGCTTTCCTTTCGAATACCGGGGTGCGCAAATGCGACCGTTGCGAGCAAGCATAGCAAGGAGCCCACTCTCTTTGCAGTACTCCATAAGGCGGATACGATAATAGCCTCCTTGCCTTGCGATCCTCGTGGCCGCTTACGCCTCGAAATCGCTGATTTCAATTTGGCAAGACTATTTAGGTCATCCCACATTCTTTAACCCGGAGCCAAACAATTGAAGAAATGTCGATTCTGGCATCATTACACCTTGCTGCCTTCTTCACCGACGCAAAGACCTTCGATCTCATCGCCTGAAGCAATTCCTGAGGTCGCTCGATAACCGGCCCTTGAAGAATCAAAAGTTCGAGACACAAGTGAGGCACGCAATCCGATCACTCGTCGACAACAGACTGGTGTGAGAAGGGGGCGGTGGACTGTGGTAATGAGCGATGGCGTTTTGGTGTTTCTTTTTTCCGACAGAGATGATTCGAGGCTGGGATTGTATTCAACTCTCAAGTTTCAAGAAGAACCCTCTCTTTGCAAGCTCGAAATACTGCTCGCCCGTCTTGGTCCCGAGAGGAGTGGCGCCTCTTCCCGTGCTGAATGGTTCGACTTCTTGACGCGTGCCATCTGGTCCTGCACAACTTCACCCTAGCACGGGAAGCTCGAACATTGAACCATATGGAATATCGGGATGCGTGCCACGGAGCTTGCATGCAAAAGCCATTTTTCCGTGCTTTCCAACTTTCCTGCTACTCCTGCCCAGTTCGCATAGGCTCGACAAGACATCTTGCAGATCGTCAGGGCCACAGTTTGTACGCGCGACAGGAAGGAACTCAAGTACATGGTGACCGACACCACTGAGCTCAACGCGCAGGAGTCAATGAAAGCGAAGCGCCAGCAAGAGAAGCACCTGGGTCCAGGTACTTGTGGCTGCCTTGGCTACTAGCACTTAGAGCGCCGCCTGAATGGGTTCCTACAGGGTTCCTAAGCTCCCGAAGGCATGAAGACTACAGTTGAGGTCAATGGGTTGTTGAGAATCCAAGACAAAAGAACCGGTCTGCTGATGCCAAGGCTCATGAGGCCAAGATCAGGCGCTAGACGAAGAAGGCCCCGGAGAATGGTGAACCTGAGGACCAAGGGGTACGCGCCAATCTCCTAATTTGCTCTCTCTACACTATAGCAGCACAAGTTTCTCGCTAACACACACCACCATAAGAGGAATCCGAGCACTCCCCCACCCTCGACATCGCCCCCGAGAAGGTCGCCGACGAAACTGGCAAGGAAGTCACCGAGTAGGTCGTCGAAAGCATTGTCGACTCGCGCGTCAAGAAGGTCGGCCGTACCAGACCATGTCTGGTGGTGGGTGGAGAAGTCCATTGGCTCACTCCAGCATGCGTTCAAAAATCTCCCAAGCTTCTGCGCTTCACCGAACCCAAGCTCGACATGGGAAAGCTGTCATATAGCACGCTTGAGCGCTATCACCTGACTTGGACTGTACTCAGAGCAGTGGCATCTCCCAACGATGAAGGAAGTCTTGAGCGCCCCAGATTCGTCAAAACTCACAGGCCGCCGAGGTTCCAATATTGTAAGTGCTCAGTCCATCCGAGGTAGTCAATCCACAGCTCATCGTTGAAGGCTTGCTAGCTTCCATTCGATTGCCAAGCTCCTGGCCGGACCCAAGAAGCACCAAGTTACGTGCCACAAGGCACTGCTTGCCTTCCACAGCCCGTTTTCAACCTGAGACTACCGAAGCAGGCCCGTTTACCGCTAGCCCGGCCCTCAGCAAGAGCCAGAAGAAGGAGGCTCGGAAGAAACGGAAGAACACAAAGAAGCAACAGAACTAGGAGGTTCTTGGGTTTTTCCGGGGCGTCGTTCCTGCCGGTGTGGCCGTTCATAGAGCGGCTTTAGCAATGGGTCCCAGAACCGATGATGGGAACTTCACCCTTACACTGGAGCTGAGAAGTCACACAAACATAACCATGATTGTGTTTGATGCCAACTTTGATCTGACCCTAGATAGTCCAGTCGAATTCGAGGGCAACTCACTTTGGAGCCTGTGGCAAAGCCTGCGCTTCGACTGGAACCTGAGATCAACCAGATCTTGTCTGGTGGCGGCTTGCTCCGCCGCCCAAGTTCAAGCAACTCATGGTTGTGGGCCCTGGCCCCCGGAAATCGAGTATAGACTGTTCGCACTCGAACGCCATTTCTCCGAGGTTATCACCATGCATATGCGCCTTCAAATCATGCGCGTGCGCATTCAACTTTCCCCGGAACCCTATCCGTACCCGACAACACCATGGTTCTCCCGAAGAATTTTCTCGCGGGTCTCAAAGTTCCGACCAGTCGGTGTGGTGAGGTGGCTGACGAGTTATTGAACTCGGATTGGGACCTGAGATCAACCAGATCATGTCTGATGGTGGAGAAGGAGGCCAGGAATATGGTCTGGCTCGTCACATGCAAAAAATAAAGAGAAAAAGAAAAAAATACAAAACTAAAAAAAACTACAAAAAGAATCAAGCAAAGATGAAGAAGCAATGTCACGCCATCCACCTCAAGTACCAGACCCGATGGAAAGGGTGTCGCCTTCATGCTACTGCAGCACCGGGAAGAGCTCAGGAACCGTAGGATCGAGTGCCAATCATGGCCGGAAATGTCCCCAACAGCGCTATCCATTTGGATGGAATGAGCTACGAGTGGATGCGCCGAATGGTCACCAGCTTTCGCAATTTGTGCATCGCTAAAGCTGACCACCATCGTGGTGATCAAGCGTCACCACACTCGATTCTCCAACGACGACTGCAACATCAACCATCGAGTCAACTTCCCTGGCAATATTTTCCGTCTTCACTACGAGGTATGTTAGAAAACTCCCGATGCCGACTTACGAATCTGACTGCGATCGCAGAACCTCATACCCGAGGTTGTCCGTAACAGCTGACGATGGAGAAGCCCGCCACCGCCTTATTCGGCGGTGGTGGTGACTTCTTACGGCTTGGACCTGGCGGCGGCCGCTGAAATCGTCGTCGGCTCGACGCTGGCAGCGCAATAAACACGATCTCACATATCGACGTGAGGCACCTATGTACAACTTCGTCACGATATGTCCTCAGTGGCATGTCGAGGTAGATTTACTCGGCCCATGGCGAAGCTGGCGATCACCGTGGTGATCAAGCGTCACCACACTGACGCCCAAAACCGCCAAATACGTCTACGGCAATGCCTCCCCGCCGCCTGGTCCGTATGTCTTCATGCGGGAACTCAAATACCATGAAGGACCGTTCGGACAAGATCCCCCGACCCCTGCAACCAAGGAAGAATGGAATGCGTTCCTAAGGCTGGATTTGTCAGCGACGACACCATCCCCGGCCCCGGCCCCCGACGAGTCCACCAAGAAGCAGCAGAAAAGCCCCCGAAAAGAAACCACCGACTGGCCTCTGCGAAACCGAACGATTTCATCTTTTTTTGATTCTCTTTGCAAGCTCATCCAGTCGGGCGTATTACCAATCAATTTCGACTACATCGACCGCAACATCACCGACAAGCTTGGCAATGTTCCGGTTGGGGGGCTGGTGGAGAATGCTGCAATGGCCCTGTGCTCTGGTGGTGGTGACTTTTTCATGACCTGGAGCGCGAATTTTCCAATTCATCACGAAGTAAGTTCCCCATTCAGCGATCTGTATTGATGAGAGACTGACCAAATTTGCGATAGGGAATCATTCAAGTCAAACATCGACATCAGCATCGAAGGAGAAACCTTCACGGTTCCCAAAACGCTTCTCGAGGCGCGCACTGAAATATTCAAAGCCGCATTGAATCCTTGCTGGAACCAGGCAGTGGCCTACGTTGACTTCTTCCGACCCAAGTACGCTATTCTGGAGAATGTCTTGCCTGTGTCCAACAAAGAGAAGCGAGACGAGGATATCCTATCACAGATGAATTGCACTTTTGTGGGAATGGGATACCAAGTCAACGTGATACTCATTGATGTCTGGAGCCACGGCAGCGCACAAACCCGCAACAGACTGTTTATCTTGATAGCAGCGCCGGTGCGCATGAAACTGGAGTCTGTCACCGCAGAGAGCTTCGCCATCTTCCTGACCTGGCTCTACTCAGCCTGCTTCTTCGGAAGGCGGACAGCACTTCAAGACTCGCGAGATGTACAACGAATACGACAAGAGCGGCAAAATGGTAACGGTTCAAGGGAAAAGCTGGTTCTTCCCAAGTACGGCAACGTTCGAGTTCGACTGTAGGTCCTGGAAGGCTGGCGGCAAAGAGGCATGGCGGAAATTCAGGGCAGTGCCAGCAGAGACTCGCCACGCATCACCTGCCACAAAACAACGCTGCGACCGACAGAGTGTCCTTCTCGGTCCGAGTTTTGCAGGCCACTCGAGGGCTGTGTCGACACCGAGGCTTATGAGCAGCTTCTCTTCTTCCCTGACAACCCGCAATTGTATCTCTATTCCTGAGATTGTGCTTTCTTCCAGCCCGATCACAAACGCGTTACGCGCTACATGGAATTTTGAAGCGTGTACACGGAGGACAAAACTAACTGACGCCTCGACAAATCCGCCGCATCACCATTGACGTCAAGTTTACGATTGAACCTCGTCGCCCAAGAGAGTTCCAGATGTCATTGCCAGAGACGCGCCGCATTGGCTTTTTGGGTACCTTTTGCGAGTAGTTCCCATTTTGACGGCAAAAAATATTATCGACCGTACTTGGTGGGAGTGAGCGGAACTGTGTTTCGAAGCCGTGAAAACCATCGATGATCGATCTTGACTGGCGACGGACCTCCTACTACGGTACCCCGTCGTTACGCGAAACCCCCTGTCAACAATGGCCATGAGCCCAATGTTCATGAGCCCAATGTTCGTGAGCCCAATTCATGAGCCCAAGACACCAAGCCTATGGTATTCGTTCACCGCGCCTACCGATTCATATCTCGTGTGGCTCGCTTGCACAACGACTACCAGCACCAACAGAGTGAGACCCAACCCGAGCGCACTGGTCGAGCACCCGACAGCACCGTTGCAGAGTTCAGCGTCATGGCCGATTGGTGGTTAGCCTCAGCGGCAGTCATGCAGGCTGTACAGCTTTCTGATCTCCTCTTCGACAGCCCGCGTAACCGACCTTTCAACAGCCTCGCAAGCGCAAGCCCACGGCGTCGCCTAAAGCAGCAAAGCGACCTTTGCAGCGCCTTAGAATCGAGCTTAAGGACGTACGCAAGAGCAAGTCCAGATTTGGCACACCGGCACTACCTGGTGCCATTGGAAGGATTGTAAAGCCAAAAAAGAGACAGCCAGATGACGAGAATGACGAGAATGACGAGGACGACGAGGTGGATAGCGACATTAGCGAGACCATTGAATCCGACTTTACGATTGAAGCTCGTCGCCCAAGAAAGGGAGCTTTTACTACGGTACCCCGTTGGTCCCTGTCACCAGCTATCTGTCTGGAAGAGCCAACTCGAACCACCAACTCGCTTGGTAGCCTGCTATTCGAGTATGCCGAGGGCTCTTGTGGCTGTAGCAAGGCTCAACTTTGGCATGACGGCTCCGGCGCAATCTACAGCTTGGCTGATGGGAAGCGCCGATTCTACCCTTAAACTATCGGTGCTCTGAATTGTGAAGATAGGGCAACGATCACAAGTTATAAAGCTTGCGTGAAACTCAGCCCGAGCTCCCTGGTCCAACAATGGTATGCGAGGGCTGCCACAAATACTGAAAGTTAAGAGATTAGCTCACAATATTCGTGCCCTGTGGCCATGTCGTCTGCCAGAAGTGCGCCAGCGCACATGGCCAAGAAGCGGATATGGATTCAGGCAACTGTTGTTCGGTGTCAAGTTGTCTCGCCGAGAACGCAGGGCACCAGCGCCTTACGGCTCTGCCGTGGGCATCATCGGGTTGACGCTGGAAATGGCAACGTGGGACAGCATCATGATGCATTCCCCGAGGAGCTGGTGTTCTTCTCTGTCGTGTATATACCAAAAATATAATCAAATACAAATGGCTGTAGCTGTAGCAATGTTTTGTGAAGTGAAGTTTTCGGGAAAATCGTAGACGACACGATGATGAGGACGATGTGGCTGATTTGCCCAGTGAATGCTGCTTTATAAAGTGAAGTCGTCCTTTGCTGCCTGTTCGTTCTAATGGTAATTGAGAGGGGAATCCGCTGACCAGTGAAAGGATTGGGGCTCCATGGCGATAGCAGAGTTATGGCAGAAGGTCGTGAATCTCACCCAGAAAGGTGAAGAAAGTCCAAGGCCGTAATTGCCAGGAACTCAATTTCAGAATAATGCCAGAAAGCCAGTAATTGAGAATGAGTTTCACTCAGACGGGGAAAAATAAGGCATAGAAGGCCCGAAGCTGATTGTTTGCTGTCGCTCGAGCTTTTTCACTCCTGGATACCACTTCTGCTGTCCGTAGAGTATTTGCTTCTCCTTGACTTTGCGGCCGTAAATGCTCACTTGCACTTGAAAGGTGACACGCGTGGCCATTTCCAATGATGGTTGCGGACGCCGCCCGCATACTCAAGCGTGGGCGTGGTTGTGAAGCTACTTCAATCACCTCCACGGCATAACACTATACCACATGCTATGACTCGTTGTAATCTCTGCAATAAGCACAAAGACTTGGTCCTCCAGCGCTGCGACGTTTGTAGACGTCGGTTCCATTGGAGCTGTATGTTTTTGAATAACGCAAAAGGTAAGACAGCGCGCATCTGTTGATTTTGAGGGTCGCAACCAGCTCGAGGCAGACGTTCCTCACCCCCATGGCATACGGATCGCTGATAATATGCAAAGATCCAATTAGGTTCAATAGCGACCCTGATGTCACTGTATCCACTAATAAGATCACGGAAGGTGACTCCAATGGTGGCTCTGCTTCGTGGATTCAAAGGTACGTACCCGCCACCGTCAATCTGCCTGAGCCTTGCAATTTCTGCTTCCACCTTTATCTGCCAAATTCGATGACCTGGAGTGTGATATTGACGACGATATTGCAGGCTCTAGCTCAAGGAATCCCGACAACCCAATGACCGATTGTGTTCCCACTTTGAATCCGCGGCATCTCAATCCGCGACGACATCTTCGATACGCCGCCACGGGCCCCAATGGCTTTAATCCCCAAAGCCAAAAATCCAAGGTTGGGGTTCCTGACTCCTGCCTCGATGACGTCCCTCCCACGAACACCGCAAATAGACTCACCTTCACATCCAAGCTCGGAAACAAGACGTCGATATGTCAGAGGTTGAAGCAAGCCTCTTCCTTTGAATGATTGCTGGTTTATTTTCCAGGGATCCAACCTCCGTGTGCACGAGAGAGAGCAGGATGCCAAAATCGAGTCCTTCCCATATAAAGTCGTGGTCAAGATCCTTGCAGAAGTATCGAGCATCCATCGCTTCGGCGTTTTCCTTCGAACACAGCAAGTTTTTATCTTGTTTGGAACCTTTGAAAGGCAGCGAAAGAACGCCAGAAAGCGCGTACTCTGTACAATATCATTGCCGCCCAGTACGACCCAATCGATGGGGATTTAGCTCGTTATTTACGACGGTACACAATTCGCGCATTTGACCCGAAAGCCCGACTTTGCCGTGTCCTGGCGAGCCTGTGACTCCTCATAGTCCGCTAGAAAATGGTCTCTGCTTCGACCCATGCGAAATGTTTCACCCGCTAGGACTTCAGGGTCGAGGATATATGGCCCGAGAGTACAACGAGAACGAGAACGCCGCACCCGTTTTCCAATAAGATGATCGAACAACACTGTCTCTCATTATAGGAGCTCAAGTCTCCGAGACCGCTGCCGTCAAGGCTAACAGCGTCGACGTCGCCGATGCCACGAGCGAAGATGACGTTTCGGTCACCACTCGCTCGACCGTGACAGCTTGCTTTCCAATACCACCGCCCCGCCCGACCCCGACGACTCAAGCTTCCCTGACACTGGGGTCAAAACTATCAATTCCCAGAGATCTAGGGTCCAGGTGGTGCAGGTCGAGTTACAGGTCCAGGGGGCTCAGAATTGCCAGAGAGAGGACTTTCACCGACTGCATTGGTGCGACTCTGGCCTGATGCCTTCCTAGATGAATGGAGATTGTACTACTTGTCACCTTGCTAGCACCAAGGAGGAGAAGAAGGCCAGGGAGCAGAAGAAGCGCGAGGAGGAGAAATCCCGGGACCAGAAGAAGCGCGAGGAGAAGAAGAAGTCCAGCAATCAGAAAAAGTGCGAGGACACATTGAAGCCAGAGGCCGCGCTTCAGGTTTGCGGAGAAGCTGAACCGATTGGCTTTATATCCCGAAAGACAAGAGAATATGATCTCATGCTTTTTAGGATTAGGGGAAATGGTAGAGATGGCGATCTCGCCGCAATGCGGTAAATTCTCATTGAGATGACAAGAAGGACTGAGGAGAGGACCTTCACCGGATGCACTGGTGCGACTCCGTGCTCATGCCTGGCCAGATAAATGGTGAGTGTATTAATTTCTGACTGTCACCTTGCTGGCATCGCTTGCTCCTTCACCCAGGGCCAGGCTCCACTTGCCTCAAGGACAGCAGGAGCTTGGCATGGATGTTGAGACAGGAGATAAATCCCAAGGACTTCAAGGAGATCGAGGTCGAGGAAGAATTTGTGGAGTCTGACGGCTGGAGAATGGAAGCCAAAGCCTCGGCTCCCGTCAAGGTTCGAGGCGGAGTGTTTGCAGACAATGTTGGGTTCGGAAAGACCGTTGTGGCAGAGATGCGGTGCAGTACATAAAGCTCAGGTGCAAGATAGGAGACGCCTATCCAAGATGCAGCGGCACTGGTTGCTGAACTGGATGACGTTATCGAGTTTGTCGGCGGTTACGGCTCTGACCTTCTCATGTCGACGGAGACTGAATTGGTCAAGTTCCACGAGTTGAAATCATGGGGAGCTTTCGCTTTTGACCATGAAAACTCATCACTCATGAACCGGGCCTAAGATGGATAGAATAAGGAACATCCGCCCACGGTGGCACATATAGTTAGATTTCTCCTCTTGCCGTGCTGTAAGTAGACGATTCCGGCCAGACCTATGACTTCTGAAAATCCGTCGGAAATTGGTGCTTTTCGGTCGCGAGTCTTTCTCTGTCCGCCCACCTCCCATACCCCGTCGTACCTGCGACTATGAAACTTGTGACAAGGGCGAGGACCTATTTGCAGCACCGTCTCACCACGGCCTATCACATTTCATGGAGCGCTTGATGTTTCGCGGTGAGGCCCAGCACAAAGACAATTTTGAGAGGGACTTCATTCGCCCTCAACGCCGCAGGGAAGAAGGTGGGCGGGAATAGTGGCTGAAATAAGAGCGAGACATGAACACTCGAGGGTGTTTCGGAAGTGGAAGTGGCGCTCACCTCCACGCCAGCCATTGCAATGGAGACTCCTCCCGCTCAAGCTCCCCGCAAGCTGGCCGTCAAGCTTTGCGCCAGGAAGCCAACCATGGCGAGCGAGACCCCCAAGGAGGCTTTCCTCGGCAAACATGCGACTCCTGGCAATTCGTCAGAGAAATTGGTGGAGCCCCATCGCATCCGACCGAAACCCAACTTCTCCGCCAACAAGATGTGTCGTCGGACCGCCCAGTCTACCCCGGCACCGGAGGCACTGCCAAATTCTACGCCAACAACAGCAACAACGACAACGTGTCGTAGGACCCCTCAGTCTCCTCTGGCAAATGGGCCAGGGCCAATGCTACCGCGGCCAGGTACGAGCATGCTTCCTTCATGGAGGCCATTCCAGCGATCATCTCCGCCGCGATGGATACTCTTCCTCAAGCCCTGCGCAAGCATGCCCCGAAGCTCCGCGCCCGCAAGACCACGGCGAGCGAGAACCCCAAGGACTCTGTTCCTGCCAGACCAGTCACGCCAGAAAATGGCCCACTTTTCCGCCCCGAGTGGCGCAACCCGTATGTATTTGACAGGCCACATTCTTCCCACTCGCATGACCCGGCGACCTTCTTTGTTTCCAGTGCCAGCGGTCAATGTCCGTCCTACGCGACAGCCGCAGAGACCGATGCCTTCAAGCATACACAATGCGCACATGCTAACGAGACCCAGACTCGACTCGCCCTCTTTGAGATCCATGCCCAAGAGTGCCGACTTCACCCCCGAACTGGACCGACGATGTCGGGGTGCTCGGGCTCAGGCTCAGTGGAATGCTGTCCAGCCTGTGCAGCAACCAACTGTGCCTTTCAGCCCCGAGCGAAATTCGACGTGGGGTCCATGACACGCTGGTGGTGCCTCTGGATCGTAAGGAAGCGAGGAATCTCCCAAGAGAGCCATGGCACACTTCGACTCGACAGTACCCCGACGGAGTTCGCAAGATGGAAGGAAGTTCAAGCAGGTGGTGAGTCAATTCCATGGATGGAATATTAGGATTGCAAGAACTAATGGATCTTTATAGGTCCCGACGATCCTGAGCTGGACATGGAGTACATGGAAATTGTGAGAGGCGAGGAATTCGACGAGGAATTGCGTGAACGTAAATCATCCAAGGGAGGTAGCAAGGATGAGGATAATGAGGACGTGGAGATGAAGGATGCAGACCAGGAATCTGGCGGACAGAATGAATCGAAGGATGGAGCCGAGCAGGAGAAGGGTCGTGATGATGAGGAGGGATGAAGACGGCTATGGCTCTGGAGCTGTCACGCCTTACGAATACCAACACTTCCCGGCAACGTGCTACAAACCTCATCGTCATAAGGAGGAAAGGCTTGGGCGGATTGAGGTTCAAGTCACAATCCCGAGCCGTTGAAGACGACCACGGCGGATTGGTTCGAGGCACGTCCAAAGGCCTAAAGGCATTGAGTAAGTGCCTTGGAGCAAAAAAGCCGCTCCGAAATTGCGTTGGATCTGTGGATGAGCCGGTGCTTGGGTCTGCTGTGCTTGCTGAGATGGTGAGTTCTGTTGGCTTTTTTGGGGCCTTCTGCGCTGCTGCTTCTTCCATCTTCGTTCGTGCTCCTTGTTCTTCTTGATCTGGGTGTTTGAGTGCCCATGCGGGCTTTGAGATGAGCGTGTTTGACGGCGAAGCTGTGCTATGAGGTGTGATGCGTGCTTTGTGTAAGCTCGTTGTTCAAACATTACGCTGACAGGTGAAACTTACCAGAGCACAACGACAAGCCGCCGATGAACACAGTCCAGGCAATGGAGAAAGACGAAGACGACGGCCCGACACCGGAGAGCCTGGCCAACTTCCCACGAAGACCTGCGGCTGAAGTCGCAGTCGCAGTTGCACACCCCTAGAACTCCCTTGTGTCCTGGTGGGCCTCACCTGCTTCTTACACTCATGCCAAAGCTTGGGAAGAGATGGGGGCCTGGGAGAGATCGATGGACAATTGGTGAATCGGTCTCGACACTTGTGTCTTTTCGTCGTGAGCCCATTCGCTGAAGGAGTGAGGATGGAGAAGATGGAGAGACGAAGCTGGAGAGAGACGAAGCTGCAAGGTGGTGAACCTGTAGAAGAGTGAACCTGAAGGAGGACGAAGTTGGAAGAAGACGAAGTTGGAGGAAGCTGGAGGAAGCTGGGCAGTCGTTTTGAAGAAGGCGAGGGGATGTGTTCTCGGGCACTTCAAGGAGTCTTCCGGAGCATGTTCAGATGTCCAGCCGGAGTGAAGCTGTCACAGCAACAACCCAATGACCCACGGCACACGGCATGGATGTCCCAAGGAAGGCGCTCTTGAAAAACGTGAGTGGAGCTGTGGGTCCATGAGAGATCGAGAGCCGTGCATCTCAATCCCTTGGTTGTCTGGTTTGATGCTGGCCGAGAGGAGTGGAAGATGGACAAGTGAAAGAAGGGAGAGTGCTGGAGGAAGAGAGGAAGTGGAGATCGGAGAAGATGGGCAAGAAGGGCGTCCTCAGGCAAACCGAGTGACGATCCGGAGCTTCACCCAATGTCTACCCGGAGGTGAAGTCGTTATTCTTCACACCGGACCTGTCCATGATGAGGATAGCCAGACAAAGGGAGCCGATTCAGGAGCGGTTGACCGCCGGATGTCACTTTCGATAAGTGGGTCCTCTCATCAATGGATGTGATCATGAAAGGCTGGTGAAGCATATGGGAGAGAAGAGGAGAAGGTTGAGAAAGAAGTTAGAGGGGGAAGACTTGGAGGCAGAGTTGGAAGAAGACCACGTAATGTTGGACCTCGAGGCCAGGAAGGATTTCGCAACGACGAGACGCCTCTTGGAGGATCAGAAGCAGAGAGAGGAACTGGCCATTCACCACCGGGTCATCTATCAAACGAGACTTCGGTTTGGATCCTTCCACGATCACGGCCATGTTTCCTGATCCTGCTGCTGGAATGGTCACTGGAAAGGCCAAATCCTCTCAGCGGCTGGAAAACCACGCTCTTCAAACCGAAACAGCGCTGCTTGTGATCCGAAAAGTCCGAGGGGTTCTCATCGAACTCGAACTCTGACTAGAGAGATGGCACATACTGTCTCTGCCAGTATTGACGAGACGGTCTCTTTTTTGTCACATATCTGTGATACACGGATCATTGCAACCCCTCAATCATCCGCGAGAAAGGCAACACCAAAGACGAGGATCCCGGCATTAAAGACTCACGGAAAAGACCGACATGCCTGGGAAGGGTCGATATGGTGACCCCGAAGAGAGCATCCCGGCTGGAAAACGTGTAGACTGCGAGGGATCCGAGATGCCAAAGAAGGTAGCCAGACTCCGTCAAGATTGAAGTATCCCAGCGGCTGTGGCTACTACGAACCTCATCGAGCTGTTATCCGCTGACGGCGAAAGGGGCTGGAGCACTGAGGCAAAGGGTGGGCCAGAGACTGCCTAGTCATCGTCGTGGCTTCTATCTGCCCTTCTGCGACCATAGTGTAGTGCAGCGGTCTCCTTTTGCATCGGTGAAACAAGCACCGTCATGACGGCATGCCAGAGATACCGGGAGACGAATGGCGTGATCGCATGGAATACCAGACAGCTGGCGGCCAATAGGGAGAGCCAATGGTGTCTGCAGTGGGCAAGCTTGATTCACTGCAGCTGAAGTACAATACCATTTGGCCTGTGAATGCCAACGGCCTCAGATCGCAGCTGGAATCCGTCGACTGGGTCAAAGGGGCCGTATAGACCCCTAGGTATAGGCTGACCCGAACCGAAGAACCCATCCCCGGTAATAACTGAAGGCACTCGTTTCGAAAAGGACGCACGGCTGCTCGCCTAACGCCCCTGACTTTCTGGAAAGCAGCGCAAAAGATAAGCCAATGGCTTTGACGAATTTTTTGGCCGATTCAACGCACTCTTTTGCTAATAATTACTTTAGACTGGCTGTACAAAGGCTCCGTGAGCGCTTCGAAGCCGTCAAGCACCGATCTCGAAGAGATTGCGTGGGCCGCGGCGGCCCACCTCATGCCCCTGGCTTCGCCAGCCTTCGCAGATGCTGACGGTTCATCCGTCGCTGGTTCTTCGATTGGCAGCCCAAATGGCTGTGGGTGATAGCTGAACAATACCGTCTCGATCTCGAACAAAGTCCAATCTCTCATGGACAGCCTAGTCGAGAAGAAAAAGATCTGGCAAGCCCACATCCCTCAACCGGCGGCATACTCGAAGCTTCTCTTGGGAATTTTCCACAAAGTCCAAGTTCGCTTCAACACTCTCTGCATCAATATCAATCTGGCATGCACTGCATGCTGGGTTTCAGACCGAGATTTGGTCAGAGAACTTGCTCACCCCAGCGTCAGCACTGGCGAGTTTCTGTCATGGTACCAGCAGAACATGGAACGAGCCAATGCTCTGTAGCAAGCACGACGTCGCGAAGAGAAAAGACAAGTGGCTCTGGAAGTGTAGAGGAAGTCAGTGGGCTCGGATCCCGGTTGACGAGAACACATCCCCAAAGTCGATAGTGCCATCGGTTGCATCACTGATCCAGACTCGTACGGTGCAAAGGAGCCATCAGTCTACGCGCTCCTGCACTTCCTGTGCTGTGCAGACTTGATTGTCGCGGAGGGCGAGATGCAGCACGAGTTCGGATTTCGTTCGACGGAAGCAGATGCAGACCACACTTTGGAGGGTGAGAGTATGTACTGTAGGAAGGGCGAGGACATGTTGAAGCCAGAGCGTAGGGCTCTTCGCAAGAAGTTCAGTCAGATGTTCGAGGAGAAGAGTCGAGGCGGAGATGACTTCAAGCCAAAGACCCTTTTACGTCGCCTGGAAACTCGATTCAGCGTGGTCCAGAAATCGATGACAGTGCTGATGTTCTTGAATCACGTGACACTCCTTGAGCTGTCACGGCAGAACATCCTGTCAACACATGCACCGAGTTCATCATTGTCACTCCCAACACTATCCACCCCCCTCCAATGGCCCATCGCGCCAAGGGTCTCCGAAAGAAGTTCAGCCTGATGTTCGAGGAGGCTGATGAGGTCGAGGAGGAGGGTCGGACCGGAGACAGGTTGTCAGAACTGCCAAAGAGAGCACCTTCAGGAGTAGTTCAGGTGACAAGGCATCAGTTTCCCACGAGGCTTTCGCCGACTACATGTATGGATTTGAAGCTGCCTCTGAAGCTGCTGTCGACTCTGGCGCTGAAGCTGACTCCGAGGCTCGCCAGATGAAATGGACCTCGACATTCCTGTCGCTGACCACCAATCTTCTTGGCGTATCAGACAGGCTCACGGAGCCAATCCTGTTGGTCTGTCCCGAGCTCCATAACGCCCTTTACCCTTCAACTCCATGGGTGGCGGCCGTCGGGTTCAGCAGGCCGCGACTTCGTCAGCTGTTCCAAAAGTACATGCTTGGAGTTCAGGTGATAAGGCATCAGTTTTCCAAGTCTTCGAATAGTCCGGCCAGATGCAATGGACCTCGACATTCCTGTCACTGACCACCAATCTTCTTGGCGTATCAGACAGGCTCACGGTGCCAATCCTTTTGGTATATCCCGAGGTCCATACCGCCCGTTGGCCTTCGATTCCATGGGTGGCGGCGGTCGGGTTCAACAGGCCGCGACTTCGTCGGATATTTGAGAAGTACAAGCTTGGTTGGATGATCTGTCCTGAGAAGCAGGAGTTACATGTACCCAAGCTCTATGACGGAGTGGATTGGTCCATGGGTTTCCACAACGGCGGTTACGGTGATTGCAGAAGCCATCCGCCCACCATCAAGAGACGAGTGCAGGTCGAAGTGGATTTCTGTACGATCAAGGGAGAGTAGATAGATGGTAGATAGGTAGACAGCTTCGAATGTTCTTGTTCTTCTAGTCGTATGGCTTTGCTTTGGACTGACGATACGATCGTGACGGCAATGCGTGATAAAATCGCTATCAAGATCATGGAGATCGTCGCAAGTGGAAATTCCCATGCTGCATTTGAGGAGCAGATGACAATCATACAACTGCGAAAGAGCGATGCAAAAGTGTTCAGATGTCTGAGGAAAGAGTTGTCGTGAGTCTGGTGAGGCTCGTTTGCTAAACTCTCGTTTGTGGGCCGAGACTCGCTAGCACAGATGGTCTGTGCGCGGCCCCGTGACCATTGTCGGCTGATTCATGTGTGCCATAGAAAGTCCAGCCACATAAACGAACACAGAAAGCAGAAACCCCAGGGCTGCACTGCCAATTCATCGAGGATGGAATCCAGACTCGATGGTCCAGGTCCCCAAGAATACTGGTCTGTCTCAGGTTGACAGTTATGACCCTCAATTTCTGGAATGCATTTGACAACAACCACGACATCTGGTGTCAGGTGTGCTCATCCAAACAATTGGATCGGTAGTGGAGCTTACGAACGGTATTGAATTAAACAAACACCAGCACCTTAGCCTTCCAGTGGTGACAAGTGTTTTTGCTTCTCCTCCAAGCAAATTGGTTCTGCAATCGCCAAAATCTGGATCAAACAAAAAATTCCTTTGAACTCACTTTTCTTTTGGCAGGGAAATCTAGACAGCTATAGCGTACTAATCGATATCAGTCCCACTATTGTGTTGTGCGACAGTTTGAAACTTTGATCTTGAAAAAGGGAGGAAGCACGGCGTTATATAATTCCATTTTTTCACGCTAGTAATCTGCTAGTACCTATCAGTCAGCTGATATAGGTCCAAGGGTCTTAATTAACCTTAAACAGTGTCAGCTGATTGATCCGCTGACTGCTATAAAGGCACCGGGCTTGACTTTAGGTATCACCAACACCAGGTTAGACCATCAACGAGAGGGAGGTTTCTCTGTCCAAGTATGTCAGGTAGCTACCATGCACCCATCGTCACGGCCAATAACTGGACAGTAAAAGTCGGTTCCACCTGGATCTTTGCTTTCTGCATTCCAGCACCTGGCTTTTACGCTGAGGAGAAACTCGGGACCAGCTCATTCGTCTCTCTTTGCCCCGTGGTCTTCGGCCGGGCAACGACACCTGCAAGTCTCCAGCAGTGGTAGTTGGAGCACCGGGCAGTAGAAAATGCATTTTGACGGAGGGCAATGGCATAGACTATGATAACGATCGACCTTGCGCCTATTCGGACTTTGCCACAAGTCGATTCTAACAGCTGGTTATGGAGCGTCCTACTGTAGATCTTCATATCTCAGTAGGTATTTACTACTGACAGACTGGCTTCTCCTGGATCTCAGGTTTTTACCAAGGGCAAGCTTTTATACATACCTATTGAAGCGATTGAAGGGACGTAGGTGCTTACATTGGGAAGGCTACTAGCTAAGGCCAGTGTTTCCGATAGTCCGAGACCGCGGTTTGGGCCCTAAACCGTATCGGTACGGTTTAAAACCATTTATAAAAGTTATAAACCAAATTTATTAATCCAAACCGCGGTCTTAAAAGCTCTATTATAGTCGCCATAATTTGGCATGCTAAAAATAGCTTAAAATAGCTTTTGCTATATTTATGCTGTAATAATATAGTTTGAATTTTTTAGTATTTTTATTAAATTAGAAAGAATTAATTTGTATTTAAAATATTAAAAATAATTTTGGATTTTGAAATAATGGAATTTATATTAATTTTTTGAGTTTTCCAAAGCTTTTAATTTAATTTCCAGCAATTAATTAGTTATTTTTTATTTAAATTTTGTAAATTTGAAAAATGGAAATTTAAAAAGCTTATAATTTAAATACTAATTTTAACAAATATATGTACTTATAGCTAAAGCAATTATAAATACTATTACGCTAATTATATTAAAAAATACTAAAAATTTAAATTATTATTAATTAAATAGCTTTGTATAATAGTCCGTGCCCGCCAAGCCTTGGCAAGCAATAGCTAAATAGTTTAAAATAGTCCAAATCACGGTTTCGCCGTTCCACCATGGTTTAAAACTAAAAATAAAAAGCTTAAATTATATTTCTTTGGTTTGGACTATTTCCTAAAAGGGCAAACCGTATTAGTACGGTCCAAAAACAAATTCGGTCGACGGACTATCGGAAACACTGCTTAAGGCCCAGCTCTTATGGAGCTGGGTATGGCGCTAACAAAGGGGCTAGTGCTGCTCCCTAATATTGCAGGCTGATAATACCTCTTGCTACTGCTTAGCGAGGAGTCTGTGGCTAACTCGCAAGCTGGGGATGATAATAGGTATGGAAGGCTACTAATATTTTCTGGCCAACTACAAAAACCTCAGACGCTGCCTTTCTTGGTTCCCTATCTCGAAATTCCAGCTTTACTTAGGTATATTCCAGAACCGTCCAACATCACACCCTGTCCCAGTTTTCCTGTTCCTGAGCACCACGATCCGCAACTCAAAAGCTCAATCTTCTCTTCCGGAATTCTCGAGCCGCGCTAAAATTTCCGCCAGGCTGGACTTCGAACATTTTCTCAAAGTCGACAGTAATAGCTACCAGCAACAGCAGCTGTACTACACAGCGGTAGGCAGGATCCCGGCTATCGAACATGGAGCAAATCCGATTCAAAGCTTTGAGCTAGCCAGCTCGGTTGGTTTCGCCGCTGGTGGATAGTTTGCTGAAACAGAATCTTGCAGTGCCACACAATACCAACCCCTGACGCATAGTGTCTTTCCGTATCTTTTTGTGTGCTTGGAAGAAGAAAGGCTCTAGCGGATCAAGCGTTTTTATACCCTCGCGAGAGCCAGCCACCCGACTAGCGCCTCAAATCTTAGAGAAGCCCTGACCCTGACCCTTCAGGCTATAAATTGGCATCAAAGTCACACCTCAACCCTCCAACAGAATCTTGTGGAACGACCCCTACTATTGCGATCAACTCAAGTCGTCCTCTTCTGATGGTATTTCCAGCTGTAACTTTCTGATCGCTTCCCCCTCGAGATTCCTGCTATGTCATGGTCAAAGTTGAGCTTATGTCCACGCCTGCGAGAAGAATCTACGTTGGCGGTGTGAAGCAGCAACCTTCGACAATAAGACCCAGTAGCGACAGCAGGATAGCCACCTGGTGGTGCCCGGGTCGCTGCATCTCTCATAGAGGAATTAGTTCCAAATTTACACTTCTCATGCTGACACCGGTATCCAAGGCACTTCACTGAGTCTGGCCGGCTTTCTCGATGCTTGGCACTATGCCGTAGGCTTTGATCCCTCTGGAATCTTGAGATGAAGTTTGAAATCCAGGGTAGAAGCACTCCTTTTATACCTCACCCTCTTCTCCGGCAGGCTTAAGTAAGCGAGCTTCTACAATGAGACTTCACCAAAGTCCTTGAAGGTGCACAATCCGGCGCAAACGAGTATAAATTGCCTCGAGCCTCTTCTCTTCGGGTCTTCAAGCGTACTATCTTCCTTCGTGACAGTGTACTGTCGCCCTTAGTCCAGATTGAATCTCCAATCTTAGAAGAGAACGAATCTTCTTGTTCGACTTCTGGAACATCACATCTTCTCGTCATACGATCATTCTCATGTTTTCTACGAGCGACCGTCAATCTCATCTCAGCGAGAACTTATAGCGGGTTCCGACAGCAGCATCCGGCAGCAACAGCAGCAAAACCGCAGTCCCAACCAATAATGATACACGGACATCGCAGGAGTCAAGTGTTGTCTTCGGTTGGGAAGCTACAAGGGAGTTCCTGCTCAGCTTCCACTTTCCAGCGGGCGTCTGTTGGGCTCAGCGAGCAAGACCAGTTCACTTGGATTCGTTCTCGTGATGCTTCGGGGATAGAAATCGCGAAGCAGTGGATGTGAGGTCTTTTATACCTCAACAAGCCACTCACATGGCTTCCATCGGTGTCTTGCTAAGCTAAAGGATCCCCGTGATCGCCTTGAAATTATAAATTAAAGCTCCTGCGCACCTCTTGGATACTCAAGATCAGCACTATAATAGCAATGCTCCATGGTGTACTCTCATGGTGTACTTTGCTTGCCATTCAACTATCTGACGACCATTCATCACGGTGAGTTTATGTGAATCCAGTGCCCTTGGCAGGTTTGAGTCTGCGTCTAGTACTTTCATCAGGCACTGATTACTGCTGTCGCTGCGCACTCTCGCCTTCATCTACTCCCTCTTCCACCGTCAGCATGATCTGCTGTCATTGCCAAATACCCGCCGCCATCTCTCAACGAAATCCATCGGAAATTGTTGGAGCCTCGTGCTCATACACCACCCACTACTTCCTGCGCTCTAGCCTTCATTGCTATAAAGGCAGTCCTTAGCTAGACCTTCCCAATGCAAGCACCTACCTCTCTTCAACCGAAATCCATCCTCAAACTCGCAAGAGCAGCCAGCGTGGCGCAGAATCTTCACGATTTTCTTTCTAGGGTCGCCCGGCTCGAACAAACGTCTCTTTTCTTGGTACGGTGCGAAGTTGCTCATCAATGAAGCTCTTGGAGGTGGTTGATCGTTGTTAAGAAAGACCGGTCAAGGAAAAGCCCCTCTCTTAAATACGTGGTCTTTTCTGGCGCCTGGAGCTCTTCGTGTGTTCAGGCCGAGTCAGCGCTTTGCTGGCTTCAGATACTATAAATTGGCGGTGGTATCCTCTCTCCAGAGTTCAAAGTTCAAAAGTGAGCAGCGTCACGCAACCCCCTGGGTTATTTAACCGAATCATGTCAATTGAATCTGGTCGCTTGATTCTGAGACACTCACTTTCTTGATTTCCGCCTTCCTTCTACTTTCATGGGTTCAACATCCTGTCACCGTTCCACACCCTCCATTCTCTAAGAAATCACATCGACAGCAGCATTGAGCAATGAAAGTCATGAGGTCAAACGATGGCAGAACTTCTTTCTTCTCTCCTTGCGTCCAGAAATACCGAACGCAAGCTAGATGCTGCGGACGCGAAATATTATCGCCGCAAGTATTCGGCCTATGCTGACTGGAGACATCTTCTCCGGGAACATGAGGTCCGGCATCGCTTAATTCTCGTGGCATGTTGTGATGATCTTGGATATCAAATAGGGTCGAGGGTGCCACCTTTTATATGCTTTTCCAATGCATCTAGCCCACACGTGACATTCAAAAGCCTCGTGGGCCTAGATAGACAAAGCTAACAGTCACGTGCAATTCTAGCTCACAGATTCAGAGTCAATGACACGTCAGAGTAATCCATCTTTGCGGTCTACGACTATAAATCACTGCTTGTCTCCCCACGTATTCAATGTTCAAGCTTTTCAACATATCCACATCTTCACACCTCACCATCTCTCACAAACCTCACTGTCGTGAAACCCCTTTCTTCCGGTATTCAGGTTATGCGTTTGATAGCTGTAATCAGAAGTGCGTTCCTATTGTCGCTGTGTTGTTGAGTCCCTGGAGTGATCATTGTGTCATCGACAGTAAGATTCAGCAACGGCAGCAACTTGCAGTGACGGCACTGACAGCAGTGAGAAAGTTTGGAAGCAGCAGTCCTTCATCTGTGTCTCCGGAGGAAGCAAGCAGGCCGTGAACCCCAAGGACCAAAACATTCCCAATCCCAAATCCTGCGAGGCCTGGGGACTGCGTGGTCTGCGAACACCACATTTGCGGGCGTGATGACGTGGCACATCCTGCCACAGGTTTTACATTTGATCTTCAAACCACGCGAAAGATGCTACTCTTATACCCCTGGGATTGCAGGAGATGCACAAAGCGGTGAAGGTCACGTGATCTCGCGGAGGGAGTTATGGTGATCGATGTGAGGGGTGAATCAGGGCTGCTGTCGCATTTCACAAGGCTTCAGTGGCCACCAGCAACTTTCAGTATGCACCAACTTAAAGACTATAAACTGCCAACCTCCCATGGATGATTTTGAATTCCAAGTCTCACACCATTTCCACAAATAATCAATCTGATGAAGGTCCCAGAGGAGGGCAAGCTATTGCTGTTACCTCAAAAATATCAGCCGAAATACTTGCCCGGCCATGTATGGCTCTCGAGACACTATTCCCGCCAGTGGATGTTGATGAGACTGATACTTCACGGTCTCTGCGCCGTTCTAAAGCGCGAAACTGATATAGAAAGCAAGATTCAGGGATGACAGCAAACTCCGCTGGCGACAACAATGAGACTCTCTGAAAGCAGTAACTTTTCCTCTGCGTGTAGGAAATCAGTGGAATGTACCCATAGGATCTCAACGATCCTCATTTCTCGCAGGAGTTCAGAGTTGCGCAACCTCGAGATACATCGGCAAAGGCAATATCTCTACCGCCATTCTCTCAACAAATTCCCGAATAGGTTTTGAAGTCAAGACCTACGGGCTCCTTTTATACCTATGTCGTTGCGGAGAAGTCACGAGACAGCCTGAGATCATGCTTCTTAGAGGAACGGAGCGCGCTCACCCCAGAAGTGACTGGAAACCTACCCACAGCCCCTGAAGCTCCCTAGTTTTGTCCCAGTTTAAACCTTGCGCCTATAAATTGCTGGCCTTTGCTTGAGTCTTGAATCTCAAGCACGAGAAATCCACGGAAGATCCAGTAATCACTGTATTGTTCATGTATCGTCCTGATTTTACTCCGTCCTCTTCCGCCAAGTACTACATGAAGGTCGCTGATTCAATAATGACCAGAAAGGAAAAGGGGCCAGTTTTGTTGCTGATTTGTGAAGTCTGTTCGACCACAACATTTGGTAATGACAGCAACATGATCAACGGACAGCAAATTACAGGGAGTTCAGCTTTCTTGCTTCCTTCTTGGTGTAAAAACCGAACAACTTGCAGTTCAAGATTTGAATCATTAACCGCCGTCGCCACTCGCCAGCACTCGGACAAGGGGTCTAGCAGGCGATAGGCATCTCTGCGACCGTCATTCACCATCGACGTTGCGGAAACGCAAAATCTCTCTTGGTGTTCAATCATGCAACAGCTGCTATATTTATAGGCTTACAGCAATGGAAGTCACGAGTCGTTCCCAGACTCCCGCGATCGCAGGCAGCGGGGCTTGGAGATTTGAAGCAGTTTTGGACTTTCGAAATCTAAGTCGGCGATTTAGCTCAAACACAAACACAGGTGGATCCAACGACTATAAATTGCTAGTTTCTGCTCCACCATCTTCGTTCCAAAATCTCAAAGCAGGAGGAACTCACAGACAGTCATGGTCTCTCCAGGTATGATGTCTGTAAGATCTCAGCCTCTGACCCGTCTTTCAGGAGGTCATCTTTTTTCTCAGTGTGTGGCTTGAAAATAACTTCCCGTGATCATTTTGTGGTGGTAATTGATGGAGGGATTGCCGACAGTAGTGTTCTACGGTGACAGCAAACAGAATTGCTGGCAGCAGGATGTTTCGTCTGTTTGCATTTAGGAAACAAGGCCAGATGGAGCTGGGGATTTGGGGGCTGGGACGATCCTCTGCAATCCCACAGAGATTGGGACATGGCATTTGCATATGTCTGTCCTTACGGCGCGGAGGTTTCAGTTGTGACTTTTGGTTCTGAAAGTCCAGTCCGGAGCCCGACTTTTATATCCCTGACCCCGGCTTCTTCTATGAGGCGACACGAGAACGCAGTAACCCGTCATTCACGCTTCCAGTCCACTGAACCTGACCTGCCACAAGTTTAGGTGACTGGCCCTGACGGCTATAAATTGCTAAGCTTTGTTCCACGGCCTCAAGTTATCTTTGTTTCGACCAGAATACCTCAATATGGTAGATTGCCTTGCAGTGAGTGGCAACCGAACAGCCGGTAAGCTACCGTGACCATCTCCCTAGAGAAGAAAAGATACTCTGGCTTCACATAGCCTCCAGTATTTACCCTGCATGCCGACTTTGTGGAGAAGTAATCGACAGCAACGTTCAGCGATGACTGCCATGCACACCTCCGGCAGCAGCATCTTCCTTGCGTTTGTTGCGCTTTGAAAGTCGACTGAATATCGGTGAATCACTTGTATTTCCAGCTCCTGTCGCATGTCACGATTACGGGAGATGGCAAATGCGTTCACGGGGCGGTCGTCGTGGTACGT
The DNA here is from genome assembly GCA_037179335.1 of Cyclaneusma minus. NCBI lineage: Eukaryota > Fungi > Ascomycota > Leotiomycetes > Marthamycetales > Marthamycetaceae > Cyclaneusma > Cyclaneusma minus. The sequence continues at coordinate 119,119 of JAKZHN010000050.1, read as the reverse complement.
TTCAGGCACAGGACTTGATTGTGGAAGCAAGCCAAGGGTGCTTCTTTTATTCTCATAGACCACGAAGAAGTCACATGATATGCCTTGGGACCGCTTTTTTGGGCAGGGCGTCTCTAAGGGCTATAAATTGCCGATCCATTCTTCATTTTGATATCTCAAGCCTAAATGGAAACTGCGCGAAACAACACAACGCACCCGGAACTGGAAACCAGCCAGGTACGCTTATATTTGGCTTTCATGATACGTTATTTCCTATTCCTAGCCAGTATCTAGAGCTCAAAGTCTCATGCAATTCGATATCTATCTCAAGGTGCTAAATTCTGTACTTTACCTCAACAGCAGCATGCAGCAACAACAGCATTACTAGTGGTCAGCGAGAGAACCGTACCCTCCTTTGTTTCCATCTTTCACAGCCCTGGGCAATGATCTGGCTGGCTGCTTCAGCTTGACGGCTTTCAGTTGAGCCAGCCGGCCTTGTAAATATTTTGGGGGCTCTGCTGCATTATAAAGATAGTGGTGCATATCTTTGAGCTGATCGCGAACTCAAGTGAAGAGGGCTACTTTTATACGCTCATGAAAGAGCCACAATGCATCTGAAGCACCGTCACGTGACTAGAGAGAAGCAAACCGCGGCGGAGATGGCAGAAAGCCAGTATTTACATCCAGTACAGAGGTTTCTACCGCTAAGAGTGTCTCAAGCTTGGCTCACTTGAGTATATATCACTGCTGCCGCCTCTCCGCGGAATTAGACTTCAGACTCCACGTCAAAGGAAGAGCGTCGGGACTTTCAGCGCTCTGTCGAGGGCCAGGCGCTGACTGGAAATATGTGTTAGTCATTCCTTGAAGAATCAGACTTCTCTTCGGTAAATGCAATTCACTCAGGTTTACGCATTCATCTTGACCGGTGACTGCGAGGTCGTGTCAACAGCAGCATTTAGCAGCGGGAGGGACAAGCACGATACACAGCAGAAACTTTCTCCTCTTAGTTTCTGGCTGTTCAAGCAAATGGAAGTGTTGATAGTTGCGGGTCCGTACCTCAAAGTTTCGTCCAAGCGCATGAATATCGCTCCGGAGTCAGGCACTCGCATTGTTGGCGATTGCATAATGATTTGATCTTGATCGAGGTCGAGGTCGCTACTTTTATACCCATGGGACTATGAAGGAGTGCGTGACTGCCTGAAATCTCGTCACGTGATACGGCAAGAAGGAAAGCACGCAGACGCGAGAGAGTTCAACTTGCAGCTTAGCTTGCTGAGCCTGAATTGTTTGTTGCCTGGAGCGAGCTAGGCTTTCAAAAGGTATAAGTTGCTGCTATCACTCCTCGAAATTGAACTCCAGGACTCATAGGTTGAGCTGGAAGCTTCAGCGAGAAATATTCGCTCGCGATTCCTAGAATTACGCCCTTCTCCATATTACAGAGTTTCAAACAAATACTCGGCCCTTCACTGTGGTGCTCAACGTGTAGAATAAATGTAAAAAGCGATACTCAACCGTGGCAGTGACGAGAGACAGCAACGACAGCAGGCTCCGTTCGTTTACCTGAAGGCCAGGATAATTTTCAGACCCAGGATTTGAACTACGCACGACTCTCGCAGAAATTTGGGTTGTGTTGATAACACTGGTAACAGTCCTGTTCTCGAGATCGATCCGAAGAAGAAGAGAGTATTTGGCTTGGGCTTAAAACAAGCATGAGGCTGCTTCTTTATACGTCCCTACAGGGTGTCACCTGGTAAGCACACTCAGTCCAGAGCATCGTGATTCGAGGTTATCGGAGAAGCCGGGCGTAGTACAGACGTCACATGTCACGTGTGAAAAATCAGAGTGAAGCAAACTGCCTGGCATTCTTCCTTTCAGCCTACTCAGCCGGAGCCGTTCATAACTTGCTCGACGGAATCTGAGCTGGGGGCTATAAATACCTGAACTGTTACTTTCTAGAGACTCAAACTCTGTACCATCCAGGGGCATGTTTCACCTTCGCATCGAGAGCTGTTCTGGGATGTTTCTCAGCCGGGCTTTGGTGGAGAACATTGTTCTTCGTTGAGGGGGACGTAGTGTATGAATTGTTGTTTACATCTTCGATCAATCTCGCTGTAGTGTGAAGTTGTAGATGCGGCGTCGACAGCAAGTTGAAGCATCGGCAATTGGGGTAACCATCGGCAGAAGCAGCCTGCTTCGCTCTGACTTTCGTATCAGACAAGGCTGTGGACTGTAGTGGGACGATTACGAATTCACTGCAGCAGGAGAGAAGATGATTAAGTTCTTGGTCAAGAGATTCGTATCTTCATTCAGCCCGGGAATATGGCAGGGTTGCTAACATCATACATGCTTCGAAAAAATGTAACTCTAGAGAAAGCATGGAAAGGGGACGAAGCTGTTGGTTTTATAAGTATTCCTGAGTCGGATTCCAAGCACAGATCTACTTACTAGAGGCAGAGTTGAACGCACTGCTACTCGTTTAGAGTTCACGCCAACATTAACATGCTGCCCCCGGCAATCAATCGCACCACTGGCGGTAGCAGCTCTTTTCTGGCTCTGCCTTTTGACTCCTGCACATGAGGATAATCAGGATACACTTCGTATTGTCGAGGAAGAAGTGGAAGGGAGAAGAGGCTGCTAGCTTTATACTTTTCGCTCCCTCCTTTTGTGAGTCAAACTCCAAACGCGGATCAGTAATTCAGCTTCAAACTCACTGGAATGTATGGACTCGGTATCGAGAGCAAGCTCCACCTGTGACGGTAATGAGAACTCTCGACCGCGAGAGGTTCTCTGAGCTTCCTTGTGTGCAAGATCGTACAGGATCTTTCTTTCAGTCGTGGATTCAGAAACGCGAATCATTTTGTTAGAGCGAATGCCTTGTGGTTGCGGCTTGGCGACGGGGATGTGTCCACATACTTGACGCCGAGGCTCCATGTTTCTTTAAGAAAGAAATTGAAAAGGGTCGAGGCTTCTGGCTTTATAGATTTTCGCTCCATGTCTCTGTCGCGCTCCACGTGCGGCTCAGTAAGGCAAACTGAAAATCACTGAGACGAATGGAGCCGGTACCGACAGCAAGGCCAAGTCACGGCAATAATGAGCATAGCCCGCGACAGTAGCCTTTATCTCCCCCCTCTCTCACTATACCGTATATTCAAAATCGTACTTCGAGCTCTAGGCTCAAGAGTTGTAAATTGGCTCGTGGGGAATGACTTGATTCTGGCTGATTGGCTTGAGTACACATCCCAGTGCCTCCCCAAATTTTGTCTTCATGAAGAAGAAGTGGAAAGGAGACGAGAGTGCGAGCTTTATAGGTTTGCTCTCCCTCTTACTCTGAGTGAGAGTCACGCTCCACGTGCAGCAGACCAGTGAGGTACGATTCACTGCGACATTTGGAGTCTGTATCGACACCAAGGCGAAGTTACGACGGTAATGGAGATTAGGGACGACAGCAGCTTGCCAGTTTTTGCTTTCGCCATCCCTCGATGCACCAAAAATCGTACTTCGGACTGTAAGCTGAAAAGTTTTAGTTTTGTACTCACAGGTGGCGAAACATCTTCATTTGATGCAGTTGGTTCGAGTGCAGATTACAATCCATGTAATCTCTCAAGTTGGTACTCTTTTTGGAGAAGAAATGGAAGCAGGTCGAGACAGTGTGCTTTATAGTTTTTTGCTCACTCTTTCTGTGAGTCACTTCAGGCATAAACTAGTAAAATGGACGTGGAATCATCGAGACATGTAAAGCTGGAGTTGATGGCAAGGTTAGTGCAATGGTAATGGGGATATGGGACGACAGCAGCTTTCCAGCTTTTGCTTTCGCCATCCCACAATGTAACCAAGATTGTACCTCGGGCTGTAGGCTCAAAGATCGTGTACTGGATGGTGGAGGAGCATCTTTATTCAAGGCACTTGGTTCGAGTGCAGATCACAGTCGTTGTAATCGAAATTGCATATGTTTTTGAAAAAGAAATGGAAAAAGTCGAGGCAGTGTGCTTTATAGGTCTCTCGTGCCTCTTTCTGTGAGTCACACTCAAGATGCAGAAATGCCATATAGTGATAGACTCGTTAGGTCAGTGAAATTCGGTGTCGACAGTGAGGTAAGTTACGATAGTTAGGAGAGCTAACGGCGGTTGTAGTTCTTGCTTCGAATCCTACCAATCTGGGTACTGGTTGACGGGGAGACGTCCCCGTCCGTGGCGACCTGGTTAGGTGCACATGCTGGGATAGTTGTGAGCCTGTTATCTTTGGGGAAGAAATGAAGTGGATTGAGGCTGATGTGCTTTATAGGTCATCTTTCGGTGAGATATCCTGACTTTCATAGAAGATGGGTAAGTGTTCAGGGCAGGGGTATTCATGCCGTGTCACGCTCTAGGTCACGTCTTGTGGATCAGTCGGAAACTTGCCTCGGAAGAAAACCAGACTTTTATTCCGCGGTCCACCGGCTCCCACCTTGTGCCCATATCATGTACCTCATCCCTCTTATTCCCCAAGCCCCATCGCCTAAGGCAAAGCAATGCACTCAATCTCCACCGGCACGCCCTTCGGCAATTGATAAACCGCCACACAGCTCCTAGCAGGCTTGTGTGTGAAATATTTCTCATAAACGCCATTCATCTCCGCAAAGTTGTCCATGGTGGTCAAGAAAACATTGACTTTCACGACTTTCGAGAGAGAGGAGCCGGCTTCGGTGAGGACGGCGGAGAGGTTCTTGATGCAGAGTTCGGTTTGCTCGGCGATGGTGCCGGTGGTGAGGATCTCGCCGGAGGGCGTGCAGGGGATGCTGCCGCTGCAGTAGATGGTGGTGGGGGTTATGATTGCTTGCGACTGTAAAGTGGAGGTGTTAGAATGGGTGGGTAGCGGGAAGGCAGGTGTGTGTTGGAGAAGGTGAGTTGGAGGAAGGGATGGGACGTACGTAGGGACCAGCCGCTGGAGAAGGCGGTAATGTTAGCATGGCAATCTCGAGATGAAGCTGTGAAAAGCTGAAGAAACTCACGAGGAGCAGCGTCCTTGGTGAAAACGGGCTTGATATCCGACTTCGACATGGTGTTGATTGGTCTGAACCTTGTGAAGACTGGTCTCTGCCATTCCAATTGATCAGCAATCTACCAACCCCCAATCTCCTAAACATCAAATCCCAGAACTCACAATGGATCTTCCCGTTTGAAATCGAGCACTTCTGATCACACGTCGAGGAAAAGTCGAGGTTGTCAGTTTGTACATTTCTTGTCAGGTCATCAATTGAGCTTCAATTGTGGGGTGAGGTTGGCGGGGCAGCTCCTGGTGCCGCTCCGATCCCGCTGGCGCTAGTGCTATTTTTAGGACACGTGACGCCCTATATTTGAGGCAGCAATTCTAGGCTGCAGCACCTCACCTCAGCTCCTACGACATCTCTCATTAATCTCATCAACTTCGCGACGACATCACCACGGCGAACGACCAAAATGTCCTCGGTTTTTCATCACACCATTTCCCTGCGAAAGCATGAGATAATGCCCGGTCGGTGATCGATATCCGCCCCCAGAAAGAGCGAAAATCGCCCTCAGGACTTCTTTGAGCCCTGGGAGGGCGCGGTAGCAGCCTGCCTGGAAAACCGCCTGCTCTGTGATCACGACGATGTTCCAGAAAGTGCACGAATTGAAGAGTCAACGGTATTGTATTTCGAGAGTGTGATGGGTATCTAATTTCCAGGCAAATCCAAAATTCATCTCCACGCTATCCTGACTGCTCGAAAAGGCAGCCTAAATCCTGATTCAGACCCAATCGCAAAACTCCAGGACGCCTCACAACGTCGGGAAGAAACAGCGGTAAGCCTCCTGCAAAGCTTCCGAATTCCAGAAGAAGAAACCAAAAACGAGGCATCCGACAATGACTCGAAGGAGCAAATCCCAAGGCCAGCTCAGCGATGTCGCCGCTGCACCAGAGCCATGTTGCTGCTCTGGCGCTGCCTGGTAATGTGCTGCTGAGCAGCGGTCACTGTCTTGATCAGCATGGTGCACGCTCACACAGCAGTGAAAGCTCTGCCTACTCTGGTAGTCCAGTTTGTCCCATGACTCGAATGGCCTGACCTGTGTGGGCGGGCTTGGGTACCATGGTGGTTGGCTTATCACTCGGGTACGCATCTCATCTTCTCCTCGGACACTCCTCTTCTCGCAGCAGTAGCAAAACCCCGAGTGGGGAAGATCTGGAAGCTCGGGAGATGCTAGGCGACGAGGGCGAGGTGTCGGTGGCGGTTCCGAATATGGTGTGTAAGGCGGCGAGGGCGCGATGGGGACTGAGGGAGGGCTTCTGGGTCGGAAAGAGCTGTGAATGGAGGAGGACGAGGGCGAATGACGAGAACTGTGAGTTGAGGCGCGCTTTTCTTTCGGTTTTTGCGCGATGGTCGATGATGAGTGGCGCTTTTCTCCCTGCGTTGCTTTCTTGGTCGAGGATCTCGCGGTGTCGTGGCTTTGGCGGCGGGTGTCCATGATGATGGTATCATCTCCCCAATGGACTTGCTTCTTGACCTTGGTCGTAAAGAGCTGTTGCGAAGCGATTGTTGCTTGCTCAGGGTAGTTTCTGGCGTGTGTGGGCACAGAGTGGGAAGACATTTTTGTATGGGAGAGCCAATCTAGGCAGCAATGGAGCGATGGCGCAGGTCACAGGGACGGGAGGTGCTGGGACTAAGAGTCGAGTGGATGTCGAGTCCTTGTATCGATGGGCAATTGATGCGCAGCAAAGTTGCTCGATGGTTGCGGAGTGGTTGTTGAGGGAAAGAGAGCGACGGAGGAGAGAGGAAATGAGGTGTGAGAGATGGGGGAGGAGAGCCTTCTTATGTGTGAGTCGGACTGGGAGAGTGGGCGCGCGCCGGCCAATGGGCGGGAGGCGAGGGCTCGCTTTCGCATCCTTTGCCCTCCGCCCTCCATCCCTGTACCACGGCCTCTTCTCGAGCACTATGTGCTGTGAATGCGTGAGGTGAAGTCACCTCATTGGATTTGCGGAAGGTCGTCAACCCGGACTCGGTGCTTCGGATTGACGGGATTGGGAATGCCGTCTGGCGGGCTCCTTGTGCATTACCTACCGATGAATCTCACTTATTTCTCGAGCTTCTCAGACATCGCCTGCCACTCTCATCAGATCATATGCTCGCCTTCATTTATGTGGCATACTCGATGATGGCTCTCCTATAGGAAACCGTCCCAGCATTTAAGGACACATAGATCGAATGCCTTGGCGACTTAGGACCTTGTGTCTTCGATGTGTTGCCTACGGATCCATTGCAAGCTGCGATTCTCCTGGGACCAGACGTTCAGTCTTTCCGCATTTCATCGAATGCGAAATATTGTATTTATTCAATCAAGAAGGCTTGCACGTGTGTGGACCCGATTTGGGAGAAAGCTGGCATACTTATTGCCCATCACCGTCTAACGCCGCCTGCATATGTCAAGCATATGACTGGCTGAGTGTAAAGGGGGACATGTTTTGTGCTCGCCTGTCGCATTGAAATGGGAGATGTCATGACCATCAGCAAAGGTTTCTTGATTGTTCGCGCTTGCAATCGCTGATGGCTCATGGTCCGCAAGGCCGGAGAAAAAGGCGCCATTAGCAGCATGAAGCCTCAACCAAGGCCGTCCCCAAATCACTCACTCCTGCATTCTGATGTGCCAGACTCATGCGTTGGTCGGTAATGGATATTGTTCGTGCCGAGACGTGAAGATAGGCTCTCAGCACCATTCTTCATGGGTGAGGCGGAATTGAGGCTACTGACGAACGGAATTCTCGTCGCGTGTCAACCATCATTACATGATCATGTCATTGTTTCTTTTCCCCATGAATAAGCAACCGAGAATCGTCCGGTTCTGAAACAACTTTCTACGACTGAGAAGTGGCCACGAACTTGGCTACCGGTCTTACATAGCATATTCAGAACTTGCGATCGTGTGACGGGCCTGAAATTCCAGGCTTGCAATGCCTTGGCTCAGGCTAGGTCATGTGATCTTTCTTCTGATGCACTATCCTTGAGAGCTATGTATATCATGTCTGGGAGGGCTTGAGAATACCCAAACAAAAGAGGTTGGACGACAGAGCGCACGTGTCTTGACCACCGATTCGGTCGAGTAATACCAACATGGTTATCACTCGAGGCCCGGCTCTGCAGGATTTCTGCATCTGCTCCCAGCTTAAAGAACTTCTGCCTACGCTATTGCCGTGCAAGTGCTGTCATCAATAGCCCTTTCTACTGTCGTCAGCTTCAGTTTCCTGTCGTTCCATCTCTTTTCCACTTTTGCACTCAACCACGGAAGTTGGCTCGTTCGAGCCTTCTTTGGGCAGTGAGGTTATGCATGGACTCTCCTCTGTTAGAGATGCTGCTTGCGCTGATGAGATTGACACAAGCAGAGGATGGTTCTGAGTGATAGCCTTTGCCCAAAATATTGCCAGGCGTTGAATTTCTGGCTTCTGACCTGAGGCGCCTTTTATAGCTGTGGCCTGGAGACTAAGAGCGTGTACAAGATGGCTCTAACACCTTCAACTCGGACACAAGTCTTGCATGTCCTAGTAGTGAGGATTCTCTCTACTGTCATTAACCTCAGTCCACTGCTGTCGTGCCCCGTTATCACTATTTCTGCAACCAGCTATGAGGATAATGTTCCAGAGTTACGCTTGAATTCCTGTGCTGAAATCGCTTCAGCCCAAGTGGAGATTCACGCGGAACCAGGTTGGCATTCTGGGTTTTGGTCGTCTCTGCGCTACTACTCCAGTGAGTAGAGATATTAGCACAACACCTTCATGAAGACTGAAGGGCGGAAACCAGGGTGCTATTTATAGTTGTAGCCCTGGACCCAGAGCTGGCGGGGCCAGTCTAAACGCCCCTCGACAATCTTGGGTAAAGGCTCACGAGATCAATCATCAGATGGATATTCTACTGTCGCGCACTTTCGACTACTGCAGTCGCATTCTTTCATCACCACCTTTGCTGTCAGCCACCGAAGTTAAATGGCCTAGGTACCTGTACTTCCGAATTATGATCGGATTCCTCTGCTAAAGATGCTTCATCGCAAGTGGAAATTGATGGAAGCAAATTGGCGTGGTGGGGTTTGGCCTCTGCGCGGTATGCAGATGGTTGTTGAAAGGCTTCCTGGACACTGAGATCTGGGGATCGGACTGCCTTTTATAGCTGTAACTATGAAGACCAGGGCTCCCCATACCAGTCCAAAGGCTTCCCAGAGACTTTGCACAAGAGCAACCCGTGGGCCACTATCGGATGTCCGTTTTACTGTCATCAAGCTCAAACTGCTGTTGCTCGATCTTACTGCTGCTTTGTCCATTTGCACTTGTCAGTTGGGCAACTGCTCTACCCAAAAATCTTTAGGGGATGTCTGCTCGGATTCCTGGTTCTGCCAAATGGACTTTATCGCTAGTAGAGAGATGGGTTGAAGCAGGCTGGTGTTTTGAGTATTGGTTCCTGCGCTGATACCTCATGGATCATTTAGCTGCGGATGGTAACTGAACCCTGGGAATTAGGGTGCTTTTTATAGCTGTGGCCAGGGGGCCAGAAGATCGCGAGGTCGGCTCAGAAGATTCTTTCGAGTGAAGCTTCGCAAGTTCTTCTACCAGCGAGGAGTTTTATTGCTGTCGTCGGCTTCGCCTTCTGTCATTCTGGTCTGCCACCGCTTGGTTTGTTTTCATTCGTCGGCCGGATTCGTCTACCCGACATGTTCAAGATTCATGCTCGGATTCGTCTTCCTGTCGAACATATTTCGTCAGCAGTCTAGTGTTCTGAGCTTTGGTTACTGCGTAACACTACAGTCGGTGGACCAAGTGTGGCGTCTTTTCATGAAGACTGAAATGTGGGAATCATGGTGCCTTTTATAGCTGTGGCTTGGACATCAGACGTGAGAAACTTGCGGATCGGCTTAGAAAGAAGCTTTCGAGTGAAGCCTCGCATGTTTTAGCTCTTCCACCAGCGAGAGGTTTTATTTCTGTCGTCAGCTTCGCCTTCTGTTGTTCTGGCCTGGCACCGCTTCTTGCGTTTCCATTCGTCGGGCGGAGTGGTCTGCCCAGACATGCTCTGCAGTTCATATCTGGATAGCCTTTGGGAGTTCCGCGCGTTTCTCATGCTGCTGGGACTTGGTCGAAGCACATCGGCATCCTGGGAGTGAGATCTGATTTCTGCGCAATGTCTCGGTCCCTGAGGTGAGGGCGTCCAAAATGATTTCCTAAAGAGAGAACTATGCAAGTTAAGGCGCCTTTTATAGCTGTGGGCTAGGGACCAGAAGCTTGAGAGTCGTCTCAACATAACGTTTCGTTTCTAGTGAAGCTTCGCCACTATCTCCGCCAGTGGGAAGTTTTATATTCTGTCATCAGCTTCGCCTTCTGTCGTTCTAGCCTGCCACCCCCTGTTTCGTCCGCATCTCTCGGCCGAATCGGTCTGCTCAGACACGTTTTGCAGTCCGTTCCTTGATGCTTTTTCATTGGGATTCGAGCACGCTGTTAGGTTGGTGGGGATTGGATGATGCATATTGGTATCACGAACGATTCCGGCGCATGGACATAACTCCTCGAATAAAGAGAAGAACCATCTTTTCTTGAAGAAAGAACACTGCAAGGCAAGCCAGCTTTTTATAGCTGTAGCCCTGGGTGGTGAAGGCATAAGGAGCCTGATCAGCAAAAGCTCTGTCGCAAGGTCTCACAAATGTATTGTGCCGCTATTTCCAACCGCTCTTTTCACTGTCGTCAACCTCACCCTGCTGTCGATTGATCCTGCCACTGCTTCTTGCTCACATTCTCCCACTTAGTCTGACCAGACTTGTTTCGCCTAGACATCTTTTCTTTGAGATTGAAGCACGCTTTTCGTCCTGGTGGGTGTCGGCGGAACTGGTGGGCATTCGATGTTTGGTTCCTGTGGTGACTCAGACCACTCATTCCATTTCCTGAAAAAACCCATCATGCCTCCTTGGAGAGATCGAACTCTGGAGTAAGGCTCTCTTTTATAGCTATAGCTCTTGAGGCCTTACGATTGTGGGGCCGTTTTACGCAAGCATCGTGAGGGCTCACCGATGAGCAGTCTGTACTGTCATTGACCTCGCCTTACTGTCGTTCGACCCTGTCAATGCTTCCCATGCATTTGGCAGCTGGACGGCTCTGGCAAGACATGTTTCACGTTCACGGCTGAAAATCGTCTTTATCGAGACTTGGTACGCCATTCATCTTGCTGGGAATTTTTTCGAGACAGGTGGGCCTTCTGAGATCGACTTCCGTGTAAACTCTCAGTCGGCTTCTTCATCATTAGGATCTTTTTTGAAGATTGAACCCAGGAATCCTGGGGGCCATTTATAACTTTAGCGTTCAGGGTCACGTGACTGCGGGACCTGCTCGAAGATTTTGGGGTAAAGCCTCGCAGGAAACGGCGACCATTGCTATTAGCTTTTCCTGTCGCTGACTTTAGTCTGCCGTCGTTCGATCTTAGTTTTGTTCCTCTCGTCACTCTTGGCAGCTGCACTGATCTACCTACCCACCTAGACATTTTTGTGGTTCGTGCCTGTATGCATTATGTGCGCGGACCTGAGCATGCTATCGAGGCCGCTGGGGAATGGACTTCATCGGCAACTTGTGGTTCGAGTTCTGCGCAGCATCCAACTTGTTGGTCGGTTCACAAATGTTTTTCTTCTGGGGCTTGAACTCCAGGAATTATGACACCATTTATAGCTGTACCTCTAGGGGGAAAAGCTTGCAGAGCCTGCCCAAAGGACTTCTGTGACCAAATCTCACGGGTTCACCGCCAAACGTTTCTTTTACTGTCTTAACCTCAGCCTACTGTCGATCGATCCTGCAATTGCTTCCTTCGCAGTTGCCAGCTAGGCTGCAATAGGCTAGCGTCCATGGTAGAACGTCGTCTTTATTGAGCTTGAGCACGATTTTCATGGTGCTAGGAATTGGTCGAAGCGGATTGGTCTTCTGAGATCCAAGTTCGGCGCGAAATCCCAAGGCCTGGCATTCACGAACAAGACTTGTCTTGACTGGAAGACAGAGCTCTGGAAATGGTGGGGCCTTTTATAGCTGTAGCTCTAGCGCGCAGACAGTTTGCGTGGCCTGTTTAAAGAGCCAACGGGGCAAACCTTCCCTGACGCCGCTGGTGCGTACTAGTCTCTTTCACTGTCGTCAATACCAACCTACTGTCACTCATAGGTACTTGCTGCTGCTTTTTTTCCTATGGCTGGCTTGGTGTTACTCAGTACTCAGACATATTCTGAACAAGTTGTGCTTGATTACTTGAGCATGCCTTCGTGTTGGCAAAAATTGACTAGAGCAGGTTCAAATTCTGAGATCTAATTTCTGCCCGATGCTGGAATGTTTCGTCTTTCTATGAACATGAAATTATGGAAACCTATCAAAGTATATATTTATAGCTGTTGATCTGGAGGTGAAGGTGTCGCACCCATGGTGGTCATGGTGGTCCGTGCACCTGAGGGAATGACCTTACCCCCTGTGCCACCACCATCGCTGCCTGAGGCTACGACGCCAGCCAGCTAGCTATACCGTCACTTCTACGGCCGTAGCTCCTTCCTCTCCTGTATCTACTAATCTACTTTATCGGCTACCCCCTACGTACGTACGTAACGTCAGTCAATCCAGTTGACCCAACAGAAGGACTTGAGACGCCTAGTCAGACAATCCTTTTGGACAAAGACTTGAGAGTCGCAAGCGCTACTATCACTGGCTTTCTATCTCAGTGTCGGCGGCTTGAATCTGTTATTGTTCTATCTCCTTGCTGCCGCTTCCTATCCACTAAATCTCTCCAAGGTCCGCTTCAAACTTTCTCACTGAATTTCTTCAGGCTGTAAACACGGCTCGGCCTGGCTCGAATTAGCAAACGTTATCCTCGATGTTGACTGTCCCGCAACAGCTCAGTAACGCCCAAGCTCTCATCCCCATTTCATGAAGATTGCGTCGTGGGAACTAAGGCCCCTTTTATAGCTGTAGGTCTGGGGGATCAGCGCTTGCGGGTCAGATTCGGGGAAATCTAGCGTGACGTCGTGTAAATGCTACCCAGAGGCTTTCATCACTGTTGTCGGCTTCCACTCCTGTTGGTCTGTCCTGCCATCCCCCCTTCTGTCTCCAGCCGCCGAAGTGGTGATTATAAACATGTCTGGAGTTTATTGGTTACTTTCTCTCTATCCAGGATGATCCTCGAGTTAGTGGTGATTGACGGAGACAGGAAACTGGGTTGAGCTTGATTTCCACTTGGTACATCTACTATTTCCGATTTCATTCTTGAATTCTGCACTATGACCATGGTTGAGAGGATCAGGGTACCTTTTATAGCTTTGGCTCTGAGGTTTGGGAGCCTGCGGGCTAGTTCAAAGAGAATCTTGGCGCAAACCCTCAGAAGGGCCGCCACTACCTTCCCTGCTGTCATGCGTTTTCGCCTTTTGTCGTGCGATATTACGAGGGCGTTATCAGTTTCTACTTTCTTTTCAAACATTTATTGTGATGATTGGAACATGGAAGATAGGAATAGCTATGGCTCTGGGACTGGTCGCTTCAATGTGGGGCCAGCTCAATGGACTTTTCGAGGCGATGACCTGCAAGTGCTACTACCAGCGAGGAGTTCCCACCATCGCCGGAGTCACCGACTGCCGTTGTGTCCTGGTGCCACCATTGCCTTTCTTGACTACCGAGACGGGCTTTTTAGGCGCATGCTTCGAAGTTCAGGCCTTGATTCCCCTCTGCCGGCCGCTTTCGCGTTGGTTGAAGCTGGAAGAAGGAGACAGAGGTTCTCGTGAGCTTTCATTTCTGCGCAAAACCTCAATGGTGGGAAACGTGGCTGGGCATCTGGAATGGTAGGCTCCATAAGGACCAGCCTACTTACCACCTGGCAAGCCAGGTCTTGGGCAGCCAAATATAGCTGGATTTTTTTCCAGTTTATATAGATTTTTAATTGTGTATTTATTAGTTAATTTATCGGGGGCCGCAATACCTCATTGGCTGCGCTTAGATAAATACGAAAGCAATCTTTTTTTTCATTTGCGGCGCAAAAAAATAGCTGCTCCGCGCTTCGCTCGTATTTACCTAAGCACAGCCAATAAAATGCTGCGGAATTTCGAACCCGTATTTTAAACGCAGCCAATAAAGTGCTGCGGAATTTTGTTTAAGCGCAGCCAATAAAATGCTATAAAATTTACTGATATAATAAAAATCCATAATTTCACACCCTTATTATAGTATGCAATAATAGAAATTATAAAAAAATAACTATACCATTGAAATTCCCTGGATTTAAAGGGGTAGGTAACGCTGCGCTGGCAAGTTACATGTATAGGGTGGTGGTTTGAATTGTGTTGAAATATATAAGAGAGGGATCAAGCTCTGGAGGCAGAGGTCACTTTATATAGCTGCAGCTCTGGTAGCTAAGGGCTTGTTGGGCCAGTCCAGCCCAATTATTGAGGCGCGCCTACGGACGAGGGACTCTTTCGAAATCAGCTCTCCCGCGGAATGTCTCGCGCTCTTGTAAAATTGCTTGGCCTTTCAGCTGAAGTTTTTGAATTGGATAAAGAAATGCGGGTGTGAGTTAGAACCGTCATCAAGTGATGCGCGTATCACGCAGCCCCTGAAAAACAAAATACCGAAATAAAATACAGAAACACCAGCCGGTTCTGGGGAGAAGACAAACCAACCTAATAGTTTGCTTTTTGGTGTTGACGGCCTTCGGCGGGTACGAACACTGAGCCTCGATCGTGCGCTTGCGGGACTTGCGTAATTAGGGGTGTCCTCGATTCGTCCTCCACCCTAGCGGTTTGTTCTGGTATGGGTCCTTCTTCCCACTCTGCCTTGCTGCCTGCAATTCTCCGCTCATATTGGATATTCATCGCTTCTTTCGATTTGTTTGGGAGATGGGTACAGCCTGGCGTTTGGGAGCGGACTGCCACGCGAAGATTACCATCGCCGGCGGTCTTTCGTGCTGTCGTCGACTTCACCTAGTGTCGTTTCATCCTGCGACGACCTGATCGCGTTCAAACTTTAGAAGTATGATATTCGCGCATACCCTGGAACCCAAGTACTTTTCCTTTGTCTTGATAAGCTTCGCGCGCTGACTGAAATTGATAGAAACCGAAGACTTACTTGAGATTCACTTCCGTCAATGGCCAGAAACACCAGAAGAATGCTCCGTAGAGATCCCACACTGGGAACGAATGAGTCTTTTATAGCTGTAGCCTGGCGACTGAGTGTCTGTGGTGGCCAGCTTGGGTAGCATTTGATGCAACTGCGTCGCAAAGGCCACACCTACCAGTAAGGTAGATTGTCACCGGTTCCTGTCTTTTGTCGTCTTATTCTGTCACCACCACCTAATGCCTCATCCGCCAAATGCTTCTCTTAGACATGCTGTGAATCCTGCCTAGGTATGTCTTCATTCCTTCCTGCTACAAAGCTTCTCGCGATGTTGGAGATTCATCGAAGGAGGGAAAGTCCTTGCGCCGGAATCTGAGTCCCGCTCATACTCTTTGTATTTGGGCTCACCTGCCGTGGACATTGAACTTTGGAAGTTGGGACTAATTTATAGCTGCGGATCTGTGGATCCAGAGTCTGCGAATTCGAGCTGTAAGGGCGTGTTTTGTCTGCTCTCCAAGCGCCAACACTATGAGCAGTCTCTTTCACTGTCGTTCATCCCAGTCTCTTGTCGTTTCAAAGTGTCGCGGCCTTCTTGGCATTCAGATGTCAAACTGGATTGGTATAGACTCGCATGCTTTGGAATTTACACCAGTTCCTCCTTCGTATGCAGTATACTCTTGGCCCGGATCACAATTCATGGAAGCAAACTCTGTGTGATACCTCCCACGCAATATGGATGTCTCCGACGCCACGATCATCCCTTGTCTGGGGAGAGAATGTTCAGGAAATCCAAGCTCCTTTTATAGTCGTAGCTCTAGAGATCAAAAGCACGTGGAGATCAACGCAGAAGAACTTCTATAGCAAATCTTCCATCGCAATTTTCGGTTGCCACTCGCTAATACCTACTATCTTCGCTTTCACTTCCTGTCGCTCTACCTATCTTAGTACCACTTCTACTCGACTCAGCCGCTAAAGTAGGGTTTTATCAGCGTGTGGAATTCGGCCTTTGTGTGCCTGGAGCCCTGAACCCCTCTTGCTTCAGGTACTGTCGCGACGACTGGAATCGATAGGGGAGCGAGTGCCATCCAGAGTTTAGACTCCTGCGCAGTAATGTTGTGTAAGTATGATTGGTTTCTATGATGTCTGGACTGTGGAAGCCAATGTGACCTTTATAGCTATGGCTCTGGTGATCTAAACCTTACAGAGATAGAGAACACTAGGTCACGTGACCAGATCCAGACTCCAGTTGCTCGCAGTGATTGCGGCTTTTCGGCACTCTCTGGGTGAATGACTCACACTACCTCAATATCAGCGGAAACTACAATTCCCTGAGGTATATCAACGGCCTGGGTTTCCAGAGCCTCTTTCTCTTCATCGACCAACAACTCGCAGCATTCGCCGTGATGGACACACTCGGGCGCTGCGCAACAGCTTCCATATCGCTTTCCATAGAGGACCCTTAAGTTTGCATTCAGACTTGCGTTGCTGGGTCACTGTATTATTCTTTGTTATCTCCTGCGCCCACAATTTGTCGCTGGTTTGATATCAAGTGGGTCGCCAGTGGGTATTCGCTTCGGTAGCAAAACGTTCTGTTCAGCAGTGAGGTATGGTGTTGGCACGACTCCAGAATCGAGTGATCTCCTCGGGAATACTTGTGTTTCACTTCCACTTTATCTGTGTGCTCTTGGTAGACTTGACACGTGGTCTTCAGTATTTCTTCTCTGTGTCCAGAAAGTGTCTTGAGACGGCGAATGCACTGTGTGTTGGACGGATTTGGTATGACGCCTGAATTGGAGTGTTGTGGTAGGCTTTATAGTTGTGAGGCTGGATCATAGAGCCGTAGCTCAAACAAACCCAGCTTTGTGTCTTGGGTCCCTGGGAATTTCCACGTGCTTGCGAATAGTGTGGTGAAGGAGCGCTGTACCCATGGGATTCGGGTTCTCTTCTGAGGTATAAAAAACCTAAGTATCCTAGTACAATCTCTTTCTGTCCAAGATCGCCCAACCTACTGAAAAATCCGACTGTTCTTCTAGTTCATAGTACTGTCGTAGACTGGATTTTGGTGCAAATTTTTGCACTTGGTAGGCTGTTAGGCAGGCAATAGTGAGCAGACCTTTACAATGAGCTTACCTAGGGCTCTGTTGTCAACCTGGCTTGCTTAGCTCGGGAGTCGGCGGAACAGGATGACTTGAACAGCAAGCAAGTGTTCCGGCAGTACTCAAAATGGCGCGACGGTGACAGAACGTATCGACAGCAGTCACCTGCATCTTCAAAAATGAGTGATCGCACTAGTTGGGCAAATCTAGTACTTCGAATCGGCTTCTGCTCGCAACTAGAATCAATCAAAGTTTGGACATGAAGCTAGTTCTCAGTGCCGCACACCATTGTGAGGGGAGGCCAGGGGTTCAGCACGAAGTTGGAGAGAACTTACCTGGAAGATCTTCTGCATACTTATAGACTTTCTGTTCGTGGTGACGGGAAGATTCACTTGCTTTGTGTTATCACATCATCGGTGTGACATGGTCACGTGAGCGGCACAAACCAAACCGCTGCACCTGACTCTTCTTGCTTGCTCAGCATCAATGCGTCATTGAGGTGATCTCTGGCTGATTCAAGCTCATGGCTCTCAGAAAATCGGGACCGTAAAGTGATTGAATACAGCTTGCACAAGGTCAAGTTGTCCGGATGATCGAATTGGTAATCACTCATCGCATGCCGCACCTGGACTTTCGGCCTTAGCTTTGTCCGTGGCACATCTCAGGGAGCACAAGATCTTGGCTGCTTGCTATGGAAAGGCGTGCGGAAAACATAACTGGTGGTAGACAATATATAAACAAGCGGTGATCCCATATGCCAGTGCCCTATTTTCAGATATCTCACAGGTCTGTGTTTTCCTCCTCATCAAGCAAACCTCAGATTCGAGCGATGTCGAAAACGATCGTCATCATTGGCGTCACTGGTGTCCAGGTAAACATCCTCAGCTCAATCACCGTCTACAGACACATGCTAACTGAAACCAGGGGTCATCAGTGGCCAAGACATTCCTTAGCCTCTCTGGCTGGAAGATCCGAGGCATCACGAGAAACCCTTCAAGCCCAGCTGCCCGAGATCTTGCGAGCAAAGGAGTCGAGCTCGTGAAAGCTGACCTAGATGACAAGGACTCACTTGTCCCTGCTTTCAAAGGAGCCACTGTCATCTTCGCAAACACCGACTTCTTCGCTCATCTCTTCGCCGCGATCGAATCGCCAAAGATAGCAGGAGACCGTGGAGCCAGAAAATATGCGTACGACCGGGAACTCGCACAATGCACCAACATCATAGAGGCCGCTTCTTCACGCCTCGTGCTCGAAACGTTGAAGAGATTCGTCTTTTCCGCGCTGAGCGACGCCACCAGATGGAGCATCTGGAAACATACCAAGGTGTATCACTACGATGTCAAAGCCGAAGTCATAAGCAGGATTAAATGGCGGTTCCCGAGTCTTTGTTTTCGCATGAGCTCATTGCAGATGGGATACTATGTCACTAACTGGAAACAAATGCCAGCTCTTGCACCCCAGAAGCAGGCGGATGGCAGCTTCGTCGTCAGAGCACCCTTCGACCCGGATACGAAAATGCCATTTGCGGTTGCACATGAAGACACAGGGGCGTTTGTCAAGGCTCTGGTCGATATGGAGCCCGAAATTGATCTTGCCGGTATCTCCGAAGTGATGACCTGGCCAGCGTGGACTAAGCTCTGGGGAGAGACTTTGGGGGTCAAGGCCACTTACGAGAAGGTGCCTACAGAGAAGTTTTTCGCAGGTGTGCACGAAGAGCTGGCCGGTGAGCTCGAGGATGGTTGGGCCTACCTGGAAGACTTTGGTCACACTGGACGAGATCCAAGGGTCTTAGAGCCTGTCGAAGCCGAGACTGAGCACGTAAGTTGTAGGGATCCCTATTTTAGTATCTGTGCTGACATGGGTATCTTAGAAAATCAAGATTCCTCGCACATCGATGGCACAGTACATTAAGAGCGAAGACTGGTCGTCGATATTGTAGGGTGGGTTGACAAGCAATTGTAAGATAGAGATGTGGGAAGCAAGAATTCCGGCCATTGGGATGTTGAGTCCATGGGGTGATGCAGAATAGGTTAATAATCAAGTTTTCTACCTGGAGAACAGAAAGTGCTCTTTCACTGTGAGCTCGCCGCTTTCTTTGATGTTGATGCAGGAAGCCGCAGATCAACGAAATGACCTGGGACCGTGCATTACAATCAACCTCGTCGGCGTGTCCGATTTTGCATCATGAAGGAGGCCTATAGTAGGACATGAGATGCAATCTCTATTTGTAGTTTATATTGCATTTTTCTTCGGACCGAGCGTTGCTATCCTGAACCGTAATTAGTAGGTTGCGAGTCAGTGTACACTGATCCAATTCAACAAAGTCACTGCCGGATGGGATTCCATGAATAAGTTAGCAGCCCACCTCATGTAGACTGTGCTATTCACAGTAACCTGGAAACTTTGTCCATATGTTCACAAATATACATATCTCAAGAAAACCGAGGGGAACAATGCAAGAGCCAAAGCAATGGTAAAAGCAGGTTTCCAAGAGCCCGGAAGGGTTGGCTCCCAAGCATGCATCTCCGCGGATCTGTCAATTCTTGTCCTCAATGTCCTCATGCAGCAGTAGCAGCCCGAGATGTATTTTATTCCTACTGTCCTATCGGATTCAGCAGCTAATAGGCTTGGCTTGAAAAATGAGAACAATTAACACTGTCAATTCTCTTGATGGTATGCCGTTCATTTAGCCACAAATAGAATCAGATTGCAAAGAAGTTGGTCAGGAGGGTGAGCGCTCACTCCGACACCTCCCTTGGTCCGTTCCGACAAAAGACCTTGGTCCCACAAGAAAGGGGATCCAAATCTCAACTTACTTGCATGAGACGTGGGACGATATGTTCCCAGATCGGGATACACAACCGATGTAATGCAACGGCAGAGGATATAGCACTAGCGTCTCCCAATCGATCAATTATATCAGGAACCATTAATGACCAAATTATGGACCTTGCAAATTTCTCCCTTCCCCCACGGCCCAAGCCCTTATATTCGGCACATCCTCCCGCCCCCACGCTCACCGAAATCCCAAAGGAGTAATGACATACCACACCACTCACCTGCACTACAACGATACTTCTCCCACATGATACAATCATTCGTGAGCCTCTAACCAACCAAAAACGTGCAAAACGGTCTCTCGGGCCCCCGTGCATCAACGGTCCCCGGGGCCACCGAGATCTAAAAACAAACCTCCTTCTCGGTACCGGACTGCAATCTCAAGCCATTTTACCCAGACGCGACGCTGCGTGCATACTGCCACACATATGGCCCATTTGCAGCGACACGTTGCCAATGAGGCAGCCCCAAATCCTACAGCACGACGCTGCAGTACAACTGGACATACAGGGGTTCGAATCCTTTCGACCCGACAGCTTGGAGCCGAATTAGTAATTACCCCTCTATCGATCCTTCACGCCAACAAGCATCCGTACCCCAAAGTCCCGCAAACCAAAATGCCAATCTTCCATTCCCTAGCAAGAAATTTCTCGCCACTCAGTACGTCAGATACTTTGTAAGTAACGCGGTACTTGGGCGCTGTACCAACACCAGTGAGCGTGCACGTTTTCATGTTATGTAGGACGACCCAAGAGCTCGCTAAACTGCAGATTGGGGGCGATGACGGCGTGCATACAGCATCTGATACACTGCCGATGCTACCCTTGGCTGCTGGAGCGGCATCGGTATTCGACAGGGGCTTCTGCCGGTTTATGTGTGTGCAATGTTCTCAAATCGACTCGAGCTTGTCAATTCCCTCGCGCCACGACGAGTAAGAACGTGGCAATAAACTTTGTGGCTGGAAGGATCAGTTATTGCACGAGGCTGGGGGTTTCGGGTGCATTTGCCTTGAAGCAGGAGGTAAGGCAAATGATCCCTTGGTTTTGTGTTGAGGCGTGAGGATTCGAGGGAGCGATCGACCGGGACGGATGGAGGGAGGATTTGATTCAGATTGCGAAATATGACAGCTTGTGTTGTTGAAAGCTTGGGGATGCGTGGGATTTGTGTTACTGCGTTGATTTTACTGGATGTGCGATTGCTGGATGCATGAGTAAAGCGGCCAGTACAATATGTACTGCTGGGCTCCAGCGGTACTTTCGAATGAGGCTCCGTCCTCACAAGACGTATTTTCCCCTCTCCTAAGCGCGGAACCCCATGTCCATATCGTGTGAAACTTGCTTTCACATGGCGACCTGACCATATCACTTGTCAGCCTTACGGCCCCCACACGAAACATCGGTACACATAGGCATTCGTGCTGAATGCTTCGTGTGATGTTGTACTGAAATCTGTTGGGATTCGCAGTGTCGGCTCGCTCCCCCTTTCCGTATCTGGCTGAATCGAAAGACTGAACTCGACACTCAAAGCACAGAACTTTTAATTGTCGTGACCACTAGCGAGTAAACACTATATACTAATCGTCGGAAGCAGCTGAGCAGTATCATAAATAACTGGCTTGTAAAAGAAACAGTGAAAAGACGCATAAAGCAAACCCAGCTAAACAAATCTACCGAAATAATGACCGTGAGGTACCGTGTGTAAACCCAAACGAAAACCGGCGCAAAAAGCAGATAACAGCAGAGCAAAAACAGGAAGGTATAATGGAAAAGCAGAAGACCACCCAAAGATTGTCGTGAAGCGTGTACGCGTACTCAAGAAGCAAGCCCGTCAATGAAACCCTCAACGCAGACAACACCCGCGTCACTCAATCCAGTCCAGCTAGATTGTTCCCTGGTACTCCCGGCTCATCATCGAACCTCCACCCGTTTGTCCCTTCTATTCAGTATTCAATCTTCGCATGCCTGGCTTCATGGCCCTTGCCGTTGTTTCCATTTTGATGCGCCACCGATGCCACACTCTGGTAGCTTCCACGTCGCGAAGGAGGAGCAGGCAGACTCATCGCAGTATGGCTGGACATCCCTGGACTCGCATACTCGTGCTGTGCTGGAAGTCCATCGTGAAGACTTTGTTGAGCCACTTGTGCCATGCGCTGATAAGCGTCTTGTTGTGCAGGTGGAGAGGCAGGGAGCATCGAACGGCTTGATTGGGGTCGAGTGAATTGTGGATATTGCGAGTTCTCAGTTCCAGGGTGAGTAGGCGGATAGGTATCTTGGTGAACAGGTGGAGAGGCGGGCTGCATATGGCGGTTTGATGGGCATTGAGTGAATTGCGCATAAGGCGAGCTCGCAGATCCAGGATGACCAGGAGAGAGGTCAGGAGTTAGGCCGGGGTTGGGAATGTGTGCTGATGGGTAGGTGTTGCTATGCGTTGGTATAGTACTATTACCGTTGCGGGCATTATCGTTGGAGTATACAGAGGTTGTGGGAATGGGAGCATATCCTGAGTATTGCGTCGCATATTGAACTTCCGGAGACTCCTCGTCGGTTTCGGACTCGTCCTCTTCTGGGTCAGGCATGTCGCATTGTCGCTTGACGAGCTGTGCAAAGACGGGGGAAAATTCTGCCAACGACATTTCTTTCAAACGACGCTTGATGGCTATAGCCGTCCATGGCGGGTCGATGCCGTATTCGCCAGCCATTTTGTCGGCGAGTATTTGAAATAACGCCTTGGCCAATGCATCCATCGCGCCCGTCAAGGCTTCATTCTGCAAGCAAATGCCAAAGTTAGCGCTGCTTGCCACGAGGTAAGGAATGCCTGCCGTGAGACGCGGTCGAGAACTGCAATTGTGGAATATTGATAAGTGTATCATGGAGAAATCAACTCACACTCCTGACGTCCCACACCCTCAACCTCTCCTTTAGTCGCTTGTATGACATCTGGAGCCTGGGTTCAGCCCATATCTCGCCAGTCTCTTTGTGCCACTCTTCTGCGGTTTCCTTCCACGACCCAGCAGGTTGACCGTCGACTCCTTGTCTGAGTGTGAGCAGGAGTCTCTCCTTGCTGTCGATGCCGGTGATTTGGTCTAATGGCGGTATCTCGATTCTGTTGGTAGCTGTATTGCGTTGACGTTTTCGAGCAGCCCTGGAATCTGCATTTCGTGGTATTCCACCGGCAGTCGAATGATGAAACGAGGCGTGCCCGTTACAGATATGATCTTCACGCTTTCGTTTAGAGGTTCGCACATTTCGTACCGTCGGATTATTGATGAAATGGGGCTCGACTCTCACAGGCTGGTTGGGAGGTCGGACATCAGGGTAAACTGTGAAGCCATGGTCGTAGGATGACGTAGCCATGATTCTGGGACAAGCATCTGCTGCTGAGGTATTGGTCGCTGGCGCTGAGACTCCATACATCCCGAAGTAGGGTTCCTTCTGTGGGAGTGATGGCGAGTCATAGATATAGGGGGTGAGGGAAGGATCTACGGATGAGTTCATATTGGAATCGTCTGTATGAGAAGATCTTTCCGAGGGAGAAGTCGGTGGGTGGGTATAGAATGTGTAATCTTGCTGGTCTGAAGCAGGGCTTGGGTATGGGTGAGGTCGAGCAGGAACGAATTTGTGGTCTGATCTTGGGAAATCTGCTGCTCCCGTCACAGGTGTTTCTAGGGTCGAATCGACAGGCAGAGGATAGTTGAAAGAAGATACCTACGCTTGGTCAAAATGTGGTCCGTGACGACTGATGAAGACATCAGCGTGGGGCTGATATGACCTACTGCGCTTTGGGGGGTATCTGGTCTCCAGTCGTTATCTTGAACAGCTTTGAGATGTGATTGCTCGCTCATTGTACTTTTAGAGCTCTGCTTCGAAAGCAAATTTGACGAACTGCGGAGATATAAGAGGTTCAAGCAGAAGAGAGTCTGATGTGATGAAGAATCCTGTATAGAGACTTGAGTGCGATGTCGAGAATACTCGAGGTATGTAGGGCGGAGATCAGGATGATGGGAAGCTGTGAATAGTATGCAAACAACGAAAGCAAATCTGCCTTGTGAGAGAAAGCTTGCTTGAAGACTGGAGGCCGATGTGGTCGCTGTGGGATGCAAGAAGAAACAAATCTCGTGGGGTGGCGATGGTGATAGTATTATAGGAAGTCGATCACTTGGAAACAAGCACTCAGACAACCGAAATCACGGCCCGTGGGGACGAGGTAGCAAGGCAGCAGCGGGGTCCTGCCTCTCCCGGTATGGGATTGTATGAACTCGGCGGCTCAAGTCAGGCCCCGAGATTCTGTACCCAGCAGTGAGGCTGGGCTCTGGGGTCGCATCAGAGGTCTCTCTAAAGCAGCCACGTACAAGAGAGATATGCGGATTCTGGGGTCTGGCTGGGGTGAGTCCTCACCGGCTTAGTGCCCAAACTACCCCCGGGGGCACGAGGCGATGCATATGCATTTTTAGCGCCTGGGAAAGGATTTCCTGCCGGTTCTTCTTCAAAAGGAAACTGTTGCAGATCGAATCGATGGTGTCTTCGCTGGGCGTCCTATGCGCATTCAGAGGAGATTCCGACACTCTGGGTCAGCGCTTAAGCCCTGTCCCAAGATGCAGAGTTTGCATACGTCGGGAGAGGGGACTCGCGGTGAAGAAAAGACTCGAACTTTGAGGGGAAAGTCACTGCCACCCTCAAAAATAGAGAGTCCGACAGTCTGTAGGATGAAGGATGGTCTGACTTACGATTGGGATCATTCAGCGAGCAGTTTGGCTATCTCATGGCCTTCGAGACTCGAGAGACATAAGCAACTCGATTTCTCAAGCCATTCGAGAGGTTGTGGCAATCGAGCAGGCTCCACTGGCGAGAAGACTGTGGCTTATCAGTAGCATCTCAGTACCTGAACCTTGTAGATTAAACAAGATATAGTGTCAATATAGTCTAATCTGTAGCAGTGACCGAGCATCCAAGACATGTAGTGGAGTTGGGACAAAGCTAGGCCCCAGAATGTGTGGAGAACCCTCCACAGCCTCGGCATTACAGACGGATATCGCTTAGCTTAAATAAAGAAAGGAAATATCAATGAAATAAGCTCTGAGAAAGTTGGGCAAATGAGATGAAGGAGACAAAAAACAAGGAAAATTCGCAAATAAGAAGTTCTTTCGGGGGCGAAGCGGCAAAACAATGAATGTTGTAAGAACTGACGAAAGACTTGAAAAGTAGTGGAGTGATTTTCACTCGGGGAAGAGTACAGGCTAATTCCAATGGCCGATATTCCCCATTCTCCAGCACGACACAGCGAAAGAGTAGCACCATTTGGCCCATGACATCCCTGACGACCCGGCAGTCTGGTAGACACTAGGCATGGGGTAGAGATTGCAACCCCTGGCTCTAAAGTGGGGGACCGACAGTCATTTCCGCCAATGATTTCGGGGAAGACGATGGAGGCGGAAAAGCCGGACCTGTAAGGACTCAGCATGGCCCAAGTTCAGGGGTGGGATGCAGCACCCACCGCACCACCCCCACAGCTCAACTTCGCTATCGCCTTTACTTCTGGGATCTTGTCAGTGTCTGTTCGCATGATACTGGGAAGTTTTCAGGCAACCATCGAAAAAACTAGGCAAACCACTCTGATGAGGGGGAAAAGGGGCCGTCGGGCTGGCCTCCGGACAACTTGACACTCGGCTTCCATAGCCCTCGAGCCCACTCGCGCTGCCCACAGCACCCACTGCGCCATGTCGGCCGTTCTTGAGGCCGCTCCCCTCAGCCTCGCAATGGGATATCTCTGGCCTCGAGTATGGGCCTCGACAAACCGGTCAGGTCCGCGCGGTTCCAACGCGCTCTGCGCGCTTGAATCCAAATCGTGTTTTCACCACTCGTGTTGTTCGAAGGAAGTCCCGCCGTCACTAACACCCTGCGTCTATTAGGCGACAACCTTCCAGTTATCGGACTTGTCCCCAAAGGGAAGTAGTATCGTTCGAGACGCACCTCCCACTTTCCACTAGGCTTCTATCACATCTGGCTGACTGCTGCTAAGGTACGGGGTTGATTGTGCTCTGCCAGCACATCACCCCTCACGTGTTAGGGGCGTCTATCGCCTGAATGTAACTCGTAGCCGCCGTGCTGGTAACGGCTCTGTTACAATACAGGCTTAGTCGATCGGTCTCTGCCGCCCTCCATCATTCTCTGTCGAGACCATCATTTGGTCTTTGGAATCTTTTGAGACACAAAGCCATGCAAGGCAAACCTGCCTCCACCGCGCCATGTTTATCGGACCCAGCGATGCTCTCTTTCAGCCCTGTCACCGTGGAACTGGCTGGATTCGTCGCACTGCAGCTGGAAGTTGTCCTTGGCTTGGTTCCGGCACGTCATCTTGCCCTCATGGATGAAGCAGATCGCTTCAAGTGTGATCCACTGTTGATCATCTGCCAATGTCGGCCTCCACGTCAGCTCGGATATATCATATCGGACGGCACACCTTACCACTCAAATCCGTTTAGTGATCCAATTCTTCCGGGCTCTTTGGAATCTCAACAATCAAGAGACTTGGGGTCTTAGGTTTTGGATCTCGTGGATCGACCATCTCGTCCCTTGAGGAGTTGAATCCCTGATGGATGCCATGTGCTGCTCACGAAGACGACTTACGTAGTTACACGCCGAATGCAGTTCCTGAATCCTCTTGATGCAAGCGATTTCAGGTCATCACAGGGTCATCATGTTCCCAGTTCCACCCTCACGGCTGTGCCGGTGGAGATGACCCGCAGGCATTGCGAGAATACTGGAGCTCCCTACTGAGTCCACTGAGTCCACTGTCTCCATCGACAACATGAATTCCTGGCGATGATAGGTGTTCACTTGATGATGGCTGGAGCCAAAGCGCTCGATAGCGGAGTTTCCGCAGATCCCCCTCGGACGCCGCGGGCGGGATCCACTTCCCGTGAAGCTCATCTACATGGTATTAGAGACTTACAGCAGAAAGTCCGTCGTTGAATCCGGATCTTTCATAATTGTCGCAGGCATTCAGACCCTTTGATTATGTATCGCGTAAATGCGGTCGTGGATGATGAATGGGCCAGAGTTTTCTAGGTCGGGGACGCTAACCGAATGCGAGAATCCTATCCGTGCGCTCCTTTCGGCGAAAAACAACACATCTCCTCTCCATCCTCTCCATTATTTCTCAACTCCCGTACTGCTCTCTACTACTGTACGTCAACCATCGGCTCCGTACGGGAATCTATCGTGGCACGGAATCCCCGTATTTGAGAATGATTCCAAAGATGACTGGGGTCATTATCAAATATAAAAGATTGTGAGCAGTGGATTCACCCCCCTGCAGTGGCGCCATGAGATCCAGGTACCCCATCATCTCACCCTCTGCGCCATCGTCGTCTATGTTTCTTATTTGGCCGTTCTTCCATCCCCAATCTCCTGGGACTTCAGAACCTCAGAAAACGTGTTCCTTAAGCGCCGACCGTTGGTTACCACGAATTCACCGTTGGGAAACGACTTTCTAATTACATCCAGAACACCTTGGAATCTGCCTTGTGGCCATGCGACCCTATGCGACCTTCCCAAATGCCTGCAGCTGCCATGAAATGAGGCCATCAGTGCGCTGGGACGCGGACAGGGGGCTGGGTCTGCAAAACTTCAAGTCTCACTATTCCCGATCACTTTATCGACCAGCCCGCATCAACTAAGAGTAACGTGACTTGGGGGCTCGGCCCCGAACTATCATATGCAACGGAGGGACCGAGATGTGACGCGGGGCGTCCGCAGTTCTTGCATCATGTATTGTTTCTTCTTCGGGGAATCTAGCAGCGAAGGGTCAAGAAGACGACATCACGAGAAAGTAAGGTATTTACCTAGCAACGGGAGCTCCGATTCGCTTTCCATCGATGAAGCCATCCTCCAATCTGGTCTTTAGAAACTACTGGGGAGATCAAACGCATTTGGAAGCGGGCCTGAGTTCGGAGACCTCAAGTCAAAGCCTCTACAATGGGTCACAATTACACCCTTGATCCTTGTATGGAGAGTCTCCTCTCTCAGTCAGCCTGAAGTTGATGATAGAGATGATTGCAAGTTCACATATGCTATACTCTCAAATATTGCAATAGGACTCCGTTTGAAACGGGACTCTCCGCATCATGCTCTCTAATCAGATAGCTATTCTGCGTTGTGGGCCATTTGGAATCCTCGACCAGGCAGATCACAGGGACCAAAGCTTGAGTCGTAGTTTCGTCGATACCAAAGAACCAGCATTATGAACTGCTTAGCCTGCAAAAGCCATGTCAAAAAGCGATCAGATGTCGCTCTTCAATACTCTTCGCCGTCTCGGTGATGACAATTGGCGTGGGGGCTCAGTCTTCATGGCTTTCAGTGTTGGTGATCTTCCCAGGGGAGCCGGAGATCACGACACAGACCGTGTTCGACTGATCACAGATCAAGACCCCTAGAAAACAGGCAGCAGCTAATTCGTTAGATTTCCCAAAAGGGGCGAGCCAGTTCTCTAGAAAAGGTGCGTCTCAGTGGGGTCGGAGCTGAGCATTACAATCCCAGAACGAATTCAGGCAGCAGTTTGGGTCTGGTGGTATATAGGGGCCGCATGAACGGCCGCATATGAGTATCACCTATGACAGAAAACTCGCCCCGTTGTAGGCATCACAACCTCACCGAAGACTGATGCCCCCCTTCATTGGTAGGCCACGTTTCTCATTGCAAGGGGCAGTGAACTACTGATCATAGCGGCTATACTTGCTGTCGCTGACTCCACGGCGAAAGCTCTCAATGACGGCGGCGACCTCCAAAACTTGCAGAAGTTATGCGTCTACCTAGAGACTTCACACCTCCAAAGCTGACTATGCTTTCCTATAGGTCAGTCTATGCCGTTCCCAATGCATCTATTGCTGCATTCTGTCATCGATTTCACCGATTGACAATTCTGAATATGTAGAACGCATCCAAGCCTGAGTAGGGCGGCGTCTAATGGTAGCCTTGAACACAAAACCCTCATTCCGGGTAAAGTCGGCGATCTTGCTGCCCAACAACAAACAACAACTCGTGTCGACCATGTGGAAAACCACAAACAACATGCAATTGCACCGCCACCGGTCTACTTTCCCCACTGTTAGAACAGCACTGGCGTCGCGATCGATCGGGACTTGGAAAACTGCCTTATGAGAGATGGCGGGGGATACAGCCTTAGCGGCAAAACCAACTAACATCACCAAACCAACAGGCAGCAACTCGAGGTGCTGCAAGCGACCCCAAAGCTAAATCCTGCACCACAGTGTCGGTACAAGGCTTTCTGGACCTGATGCCACGAAGACTGCGAGACCAAGTCATCAAAACAAGTCATCAGGGATGATCGAGAATAACTTCGTCACTGCCTAGAATCTTGGTCTATAGCAGCTCATAGTCATACCCTGGCAAATGGCCTCATGTTATCATCAGTGAGGCGCCTCTGAATGACACAGCTCCTCTCAAAGTGCATACCGCCCGGTTTGTGTGCAACTTCTGGTGTGGGATGTCGGCGGTCCCCCTGGCGTCGGCATCCTCAACCCTATCGGCTCTCTCTGACAGGAGGAACACATCTGCCATGCGACACTCCTCATGCGGGTGCCTTTACGCCCGGTTGCTGAGCTTGCGGCCAAGCAAGCGATCACTCAGATGCTCCTCGAAAAATCGTTCTCTCGCCATGCCGCCAGCTCCTGCCGCCATCTGCTGCAAATCCCCTTCGTGTCACCGACCCCTGACCAACCAACAGCTACCTTCATCCCGCCCCCTCCATCAAACGGAGAAGCGCGCACGACGACGAAGCATGTCTGCGGCGAAGCTCATCCTCTAAGACACTCGACACAGCCAAGAGCCTCTCTCTCGCTGCCGCTTGAGCCGTCGCGGGACGGGTCTGCGACGGACGCGACGGGCGTGACGGCACTATTGCTCTTCATGAATGAACTATTGGCTATCAGCGAGATGATGGTGTTCTCAGACAGCCCTCTCATAGCGGCAAGTCCTCTCATCCCGTGTCAAAGGGTACCAATAGGCGCACTATCGGCTCCAGACGACGAATGGTATGTTCAGACGACACACCTCAAGGCGGCAAGACCTGCCATGCCGTCCCTACAAACTCGCCATTAGCCGCCATCAGCCGTTAGCTCACTCATTCCCGCTTCTTGCCGATCGAGGGATGCTGTTTTTGCAAGTCCCGAGACACACAACCCCTGAGGAGAGCCGCTTCGGTCTTGACAGCGGGATGGGCACAACACCGCTATCTCCGATTTTGGAAGCGTATGCCTTTGCCACTCTGGTGTGCCATGCTGCCGACGACCTCATCTCGCTACGTAGAGCGCCTCTGACCTACCACTCGCCCCACTTTGATGAAGTATTTGAAATGTCGTGGAACTGTAGCATGACTTCTGGAAAGCGGTTTTGGGCATGATATGCAGGTATCCATGTCTTTGTTCACATTCAAGGCATACTCTACTTGCCTGTAGTCTTGTGGTCTCGAAAGGCTGCGGTCGAGAACGAGATGATCTTCCAAATAGCTACCGAGGTATGATGTTGCCTCGTCGGGCTCGTCTGATGGATGGCTTGGGCAGCGTTGCAAGAGCCGCGTGAGACCACAGAGAGTGTCATTTTTAGAAAGAAGCCGTGGGGAATCCACTCCCCCTCATTTGGAGTCCAGGAGGCCAGAACGTCCTCGAGGGAGAAACCTGGCGTGAGGCTCTGTCTGAAATTTACGGGGTCTTTCGAGTTCCCCTCACGCAAATAGGCAGGCAGGTCTTGAGTCAGATTCCCGCCGTAAGTAGAAACTCAGAAGCCTGGCAGAGGTTTCTTTTCAGTAAGGCAAGGAAAGACTTAGGCATCCTCATGGTTGCATCTGCTCCGTGGTCAATCTATGGTAAAGTGGTCTCAATCGCCTTCAGCAACGTGGTTTAACTCTGACGAGCTGGTTGAACTTCACTAACTTGCATGAATGCGAACAACCCAAGTCCCCACAACTTGTCTCCCCTTTGACCCCGTTCACATCACTACACTACAGTTTTTCAGTGCGAGATGCTCTGTACCTGGTGTTCCATATTGAACTCGCTCAACTGGACCGCAACTAGCTGTTCATCAACTCGATCCGTCAAAAAATCACAATTTCACTGCACCTGACAGCCTCTAAGTGTCCACAATTTGGCCGTCTGCTGGCCTCACAGACAGAAAGCTGATAGTTGGAACTCCCAGGGACACAGTCGCCTTCCAATCTCCCTTCCTCGACGAGCCTCATACCCCTGATCGAAATGCTACTCGATTCTCGGTCGATTCCAACAATCCAGACCGTCAAAGTCAAGTCCTCGTTCTCGCAGACAAGCAATATATACGACGGCAGTAGAACTTACCTAGGACTGAACTTGTCACATTCTCGGCCACTAGAGGTGCTCGGATCGTTTGGGTTGCCTTGAATGACTGATGCACGATAGCCCAAGCACTTCAAATCGTCTGGAACACATCTTGCGCCCCGCGACGTCTCACAGAAACGAGAGGCAGCCCAAGGCTTTGACTTCATGCCTCATGGCTGCTCACAGAGTTCACAGCAAGTCTGCAGGAAATTTCTCTCTATCTGCCAACAGTGAGATAGGGGCTACCTACGACGAGAGCTCTCTTCTCTGCCAGTGCCCAGTTTGTGTGCTACATCACAGCCATACTCCGAGGAATACTCCAGATGACTATGATCTTCCAACATTGTCGACGGATCTTCGCTCTTTGCCTCAAGGCTCGTACGGGAACGGCGTACATGATGGTAGTTTTCTAAACAAGACATAAATCGCCTCGCAATCATCTTGCCGCTACCTGTTCTAGAGGGAAAGTAGTGGGCGCTAGTGCTTCTGACGGTGGAAGGAAATACGAGAAGCTAGGATGGACCGGATATCTCCCCCGCCAGATTCCCGTACGCGCAAAAGTGGGTTTTCTGACGATATACGAGTCTAATGTCATGCTTTCTTTACTCGCAAGGCCCTTATCGTCATCCGCCAGGAAGAAGATACAAAAACCTTCCAAGCGCTTTGTGGGCGTCATCAGCATGAGAGAGGAAGAGACTTCATTCATTCATTGCTTTCCAGCAATGTAAGTTGCGGTTCTATATAGCAGACAGCAGTAGTGTTTACTCTTTGAACCCTCCAAAATACTTATTGGATCTCAATCTGACACTCCTTGTCAAGCCGAGCAAGTGTTTGGGAAATTGACCATGCCAAAGTCATTCTATCAGAAGCTACTTCACTGGCGCAACTTGTATGTCTCCAAGCTTCCATGGAGGAATTCTATTCTATCTAACCGGAATCCTATGTGCTCGCCATTGGCACTTTCGCTACCAGCCACCAACGTGGGCGTTCCTAAGGAATTGGCAGAATATTCCGCATACGACAGGAAATCGAACACGCGACAACAGGATGTCACAACCCACAGGAAAACGCACACGCGACAGGCACTTGGATCAGCGGATAAAATCCTGAAATTTTGTTTTCTTGCACACCGACGATTTTCCCCTCTCCCCCTGGGACTACCTCTCCTCCAAAGCCTCTATTTCTGCACCGCCGCCGCATTTTGAGGCCAATTTCGATGGTTCTGAATGCGTTGAATACCTAGCCTTTGAACCTGGCTTTCTCACGAGATCCTTGTCCGGTGTGTACATGGTGCTCTTGTGGGTATGGTGTGGAGAAGACAGGTTGGCTAGATGGTCTCGACTTCAGCGCGCTTAGAGTTCGAAGTAGGAGCTTTCTCCCCGTCGCCACCAGGTACGTAGCTAGAACACCCAGTCACCGAAGCTAAATAGAATGAGAACGACGGGAATTCTCCATCCAGGAGGGAAAAAGCAAAACATACTCTGTTGTCCTTGTCCAGGGAAGGTTTAACAAATAGAGGCCCTGCGAGATGGGATTTTTTAGTTGCGAACACCTCGTCATCGCAGTTCCACACAAACGGACTATATGTAGTAGAGCTAGAAGACCACATAAAAGAAATATAAAATAACACTATCTGAACCTAATCGCCGATAGAAGCTTACAGGTACCTTTTACTCGGCAGCAGCGAGTCTGTTTCAACTTTCCGTCTCCGTTACGGAGCCGGTCGAACCCCTTAGACTGCTCTGACGACCTTGGTGACTACATGTACATCGTAGGTAGAGGGTCAGTTTTGATGAACACAAAGGTCAAAGGCAAAGAACAATATAAACGATTCCTTATATATACAATGTCATTGTACCGTTCGTGTAACAAATTTGATGTCTCACAAAACTTGAACCCTCCCCCGCATACGTCATAGGGTCACGTTCCACAAAATCTTGGCACAAACT
The DNA here is from genome assembly GCA_037179335.1 of Cyclaneusma minus. Classification (NCBI taxonomy): domain Eukaryota; kingdom Fungi; phylum Ascomycota; class Leotiomycetes; order Marthamycetales; family Marthamycetaceae; genus Cyclaneusma; species Cyclaneusma minus. The sequence continues at coordinate 85,817 of JAKZHN010000050.1, read as the reverse complement.
TCAACTGTGGCTCCGCTCTCATCTAGCAACCTCCAACCAACATACCTACGACTCAGGAATTCTACCACTCGTAAACTTCCCGAGACTCTTGATCCAACCTTCTCATTTCTTCTGCTTTATCGACCTTACAAAGCCTCAGCTTCACATCACCCACGCGTCCCATCTCTGCGCCTCACGAACTTGGCCCAGAATCCCGAAATAGCATCATATCCGCACAGCCACATCACGACCGCATAAAAAGCTAAAAAGGCCGCTGTCACAACGGCCACGTTGATATTCGGCCTCTATCGCGGTCATGACCACTACCATGGTACAGAGCAGCGTCGCTCCCATCTGTCAACCTCACCAGTCAACCTCACGATCCAAGCCACACGAGCCCCGTCGCGACAGCAAGTTCTCCTCCTCGCTCTCCACACCCAGCACCTCGCAATTCTCCATCCCCTCCACCCAATCCCACCAAGCCTACCTCGACTCCCTACCCCTACCAACCATGGAAGATAGGCAGCACATTGCGGCGGTGCAGGAGTCCAAGGAACAGGCCACGATTGCAAAAAATCTGCAAGCAGAGCAGCCCGGAATGGGTAGCGAAGAGCGTGCCCAGGCTGCAGCGATGATCCAGAAGAATTACAGAGGATATCGCGAACGAAGGCAGTTGAAAGGGATGGGATTGGATCCTGAATCCCGCTGGATGGAAGCCATCAAAGAAGCCAGATACCGCAATCTCACACAACCGCGACCACGGTCTAATGATGCCGATGGAGTCTCTCCCGATGCCGCTGGTGTGGAACACACGTCCCAAGATACGCCAGGTCCGAGAAAAATGTCGGCGGCGAGGAACAACTGGAAGAAAATCGGCACCATCGCGCGACGCGCCGGTGGCGACGAAGATGCCGATTCCTCCTCCCACAGTTCCTCAGAATCCGCCCTACCGGAGGATGAACGCGAAGCCAAAAAGAGGAAGAAAGTCGAAGAAAGAGCCGCACGCCACAAAGCAGCAAAAATGATGGATCTCCAATACTTCCTCGAAATGGTCGATCTCAAGCACCGCTACGGCTCCAACCTCCGCACATACCACGAAGAATGGAAAAAAGCAGACACTCAAGAGAATTTTTTCTACTGGTTGGATTACGGCGAAGGACGGTTTATCGACTGTGCCGGTTGTCCACGAGAAAGACTTGATAGGGAGCAAGTGCGCTATTTGAGTAAAGAAGAACGACTTGACTACTTGGTGAGGATTGATAAGGAGGGAAGACTGTGTTGGGCGAAGAATGGAGAGAGGATTGATACTACTGAGAACTATAAGGATAGTATCCACGGCGTCGTTCCGTCCGATGATCCAACACCCGCCTATGCACCTCCTGGTGCTGAAGCGGCGGTTGGTTTACAGGAAGAGGAAGCGAGGCCGTCGTCGGCATCCTCGACAGCTTCGTCACATTCTCACACCACCACCTCATCCGATGGCGCAGCAGCGCGGGCAGACAAATACGCCAACCCTGAGCTTGCAAACGCGCCGCCTATCAAAAAAGTGGCGCATGTTTCTGCGGCTACTATCTTCAATAAGCTGCTTCGTAGTTCGGTTAAGAAAAACACGTGGATCTTTGTTGCTGATACCAGTTTTCGTCTCTATGTGGGGATTAAGCAATCTGGTGCTTTTCAGCATTCTTCTTTCCTGCATGGGTCGCGAATCTCAGCTGCTGGGTTGGTCAAAATCAAAAACGGCAGACTGAGTAAACTGTCGCCACTAAGTGGGCACTACCGCCCTCCCGTCTCAAACTTTCGCGCTTTCGTGCATTCGCTGAAAGATGCTGGGGCGGATATGTCACACGTTTCCATATCACGCTCCTACGCAGTCCTCGTTGGATTAGAAGCGTATGTCAAAACCAGACGGAAGGGAAAGGAGTTGGTGAAGAATATACTTCATCACCGAGACAAGGTTTTGAATCCGGAAGAGACGAGGAAGAGGGATGAGGAGGCGGAGGATAAGAGTCAGAGTGCGAAGAGGGAGAGGGAGACGTTACAGAAGATTCAGCAGGAGGAGAATGGGGTGAATGGGAGGTTGTTGGAGAGGTTGAGTATTGGGGTGAAGAATGCTCCGAGGGGGGGTATGGCGAGGGGTGGGACGCTGGGTGCTGGTGATGCGGCGGGGGATGAACGAGAAATGGTAGGGGGGGACGCAGAGCACGAGTCTGGTGAGCCGGAGAAACTGCCCTCGCCGGGAATGCCGGGGCCGGGGGCGGAGAATGCGATTGCTCCTCAGGGAGATCGGAATATATGGGATGATTGACGAGATGATTGATGGGGTGGTCACGAGATTATGGCACGCAGGGCTTGGGTCGGTTTTATCAGATGATCAGGGCGGAAATTTGGTTGCTTTAATTGATACCCTGGGGCGCGTAGGAAATGCATTATGAGATTTCAGATGCTGGCTTCTGGGAGAGAGAAGTATAATATATACGATGATCCAATAAGACCATATATTTTCGTCCACCTCGCAGTATGCCACTTCTTGTCGCTCTTTAGCCCCTTTCTCAGGGGGCGCGCTGACTAATCATCTCGATCCGGTGATGCTTCAACGTCGCAGCCGTCGCAATATCAATGCATTCACAACACATTCAGAAACTCTGCGAACAATGATTCACTCTCTCCTCCGTAATTCCCGTAGCTATAAAGAATTGATGCGAACGAAATACTAGCATCCGTAAATGCGCTTACCTACCGCACAGTGCACCTGCTGTCGCTCAAACCTCATCCCCTCGCTGCGCTTCCCTGGCGCTGCACGTCCGGTCCGCTAAGAACGCTGCTGCAATTCAATTTCCGCCATCATCAATTGCCATCGCAGCCCTCGCAATTCACCACCAAATCTCATCGCAGTCCGCCAAAGATTTCCATCGCATCGCGCATTCAGCGAGACATATCATGCGCCAGACAATTTGAAATGGCGTCTTCCAATCCTCGCGAGCGCAGAGCGCGCCCCGAGAAGCCCGCCGGAGCTGGCACTGCAGCCCCTTCGATGTCCAGCATCAGCGCCTACCCACCACAGCCGACGCCTGAGGCGACTCCAGAAACCACGCCCTCGCCACCCGCCGCTGCGAATCCTACGAATTTGAGGAAGAGACTGAGAACTAAGACTGATGCGAATGCGGCGGGTGTGAATGCCGAGGGTCTGAAGAAGAAACAGAAGGTGCAGTCGCGATTGGACGACTTCATCAAGCCGATCGTCATTGTGAACGCGCCTAACCACCCACCCGCCGCTGCGAACGCCCCCCGGCCTGCGGAAGAGTCTCATGCCAGCACCAACACTACGGCGCAACAAAATAATACTACGGAGAATGAGGAGAGCAACGAGTTGGGAAATGACGAGGGAAGGGAGCAAGCGGAATCTCCGCAACAACCGAAAAAGTCTAGACACCGAGAGAAAGTCACAAATGGCCTTAAACACGAACTCGCTCTCCTCGCGCCCACGCCAATGCTTAAAGTGGAGAAGGCCAAAGAGAGAGAAGATGGCAAGAGAGCGCTACGGTCACAAGAAGGAGTGAAGTTCAAGAGCGAGTTGTCGGCGTACTTTCCGGACTATGATGAGGTGGTGGGAAATGAGGTTCGGGAGTCTCGTGAGTTTTGGCCCTTCTCCTATAATTCCCATGCCCAAGGCTTCACGAAGGATCTATTACTGATGTATGGGGAATCTACAGACTACTTTAATTTCGATACTCCTATAATGATCGTCGACAGCGCACCGCCGAAGACTGAAGATACGAAAGCTCCAAGGGCGAAGAAGCCTAGGATTAAGATCAAGCCGAAAGGTGCTTCAGCTTCAGCGTCTGCTTCCTCCTCGCCGACCAAGCAGCCCGCTCCATCCACCACCTCCTCCTCCTCCTCGGCATCTACGAGCCAACAACCTATCCGCCAATACCCATCCTCCCTCACCCCTTCCGCTGGCACATGTACAGCAATCGACTTCACCACCCTCCTCCCGCACCTCTCCGCCCCCTTCAAGGCCCCCTCCTCATCTACCACCTCCGCAGACACACTCCCCGACTCCCTCTACACCATCCCCCACCGCCGCCACTCCCGCCTCGAACGCTCCATCCGCAGCACCGAAAAAGCCCACGCCCAACACGAATCCCTGCAAATCGCGCGCCTCCTCGAAGGCCTCGAAGGCGGCGACTGGCTCCGCGTCCTCGGCGTCGCCAACGTAAACGGCTTCGGCGTGCGCGGAACCGGCGTTATGAAAGTGATGGAGATGGAGAAGCAGTGGGAATCGAAACGCAGGTATTTTATCGATGGGTGTAGGGGATTGCTGGGGAAGTTTGAGAGGTGGCGGAGAGAGGAGCGGAGGAGGAAGGGGAAGGGTGGGAAGGGTGGGGATGTGGGAGGGCCCGGTGGGGGGAAGAGGGATACGATGGAGACCTCTCAGGAGAGGGAGACGGTGGAGAGGGATGAGGAACAGGAGGAGGATGGGGATGTGTCAGATGGCGATCCGCCGGATTATTCAGATATCGATGCAAGTGCGGCACGACAGTTACACGCAGAGGCAGTAGAGCGCTCTGCAGCATCCTCGCCCCATCCCTCCTCCAACGCCCGCGCAAACCATCGCATCAGAATAAAGCTCAAGCACAACGCTCAATCAACCGCAAGGTCGACAGCAGCAGCGGTCGCAAAAGCACAAGCAGGAGGCGATGAGCAGGAACAGAAGCCGGCAGGAACAGAAGGCAAGAGGTCGAAGAGCTTCTATGCGGACCAACCGCATCTTAGGGGCGCGGCACTGGGGAAATTGAGGAGAGGACGCAGTGCGAGTGCGTGGGGGAAGCCGATCCCGGAGGTGGGGGAGAGGGAGTTTGAATTGCCGGAGGGTGTGCTGAGGGAGTTGGAGGATGGGGAGACGGTGCTTGTTGGGGGGGTGGGGGCGCATGGGGTGAGGAGGGGGGGGAGGGGGTGAGTGGTGCGCGTGTGGGGAAGTTGGGCGCTGGGGTTGGGAGGGGAAGGGATGGAGGATGTGGGATGATGAATGGGGATATGGGAGATATGGCATGGGTTGTTTCGAAAGTGCTTTGATGCAACCTGGGATTTGGGATGGGCGGCGTGGGACTGCGTGTGTAGGGCAAGCAGGGCAAGCTGTATATTTCGGGATGGCATGACACGGTATGGGAGGTATGGGATGGATTGGCGCTGTTTGCTCTGTACTTCATTAGTCTCTGCGGTTTTTGCTGGGATGCATCGACTTATACAGCGTGGCGTCATACCCTAGGTTACATCCTTTGAGTCGTCAATTGCTGGACTGGTGGGCCATAGTGACTGGTTAGCCAGCACAATCCAAGTCATCACACAACCCCCAACTTCGGCGCCTCGCTTCGTGAAAGTGAGTATATGGATCCCGAATATCCATGAGTGAAGATGTTCGAAGCCCTGGATTGTATGAGACATGGAGGACTATATGAGCTTATTTCCAACGAATTTCCAGATTCTCCTGCGAGGGTGTTTCATTTGTATTTGCAAGCACGGGCTAAGCGCCACACGCATTTGAAAGCGTGAAACTTTTCAATGTTTCTTCTCGAGCAACTGCAGAATTTTAGAAGAAGGACCATCGGCGCTTAAGCATGTGGAGTCAGATGATGCGGATTCGAAGCGCTGATGGACGAAGCTCGCACGGTCGCGCGGTCGCGCAAGCACGAAACTGTGTTCGTTGTTCAGACAAAGCGACCTGTCAAGTGTGACAGACACCGAATTGTCGGAAGATATCAAACAGCCAATGGTGCCCGTGGAGAAAGAAAGTCTGCGCGAGGTCGTGGTGGTGGTTCGGGCTAACGGCCCAACCTCAACCCACAGATACACACGAAACGGGAAGTGCTACATGGAGATTTTCGTCTGAACCGCTCGTCCCACGCTTGCACGAAGAACTCCCGCAGGCAAGCAGGCAAGTCGACGCGTTGCATGGTCTGTGGGACAATGATACGGACTTGTTATATAGGTAGGGAGGCATGGAGGCGTGCGGTTCATCTACTGGCAACATACTCTATCTGCCGCCGCGATGGCCCTTCTCTGTTTGCACGGAGATTCCTGAACTCCTAAGACGATTCGGTCTGGCTTACCTTTTTTAAAATGCTCACAGATGACAAATTGCAAAAGCGAACTTCTCGAATTCATCACAGTCTTGCGACAGAAAAAGAAAAGGTCGGTTTGCTGGTGTCGCGGCGGAAGATGGGTGATGTTGGGATTTGAGACTGGACATGAAGTGAGAACTTCACGACGGCGACATGGAGGATGAAGAATGCTGGGAACACGGCGCTTGATTGGTCGGCTAGGCGAGGCGTGCGCGGTGTTCAACGCGACATCGCGACATCGCCTGGGCTTTGAGACCCTTCACCTACCTTTCACGTTCACTTCCAGGACTATTCTGTCCCACCGTTCCACAGCCTCCGCGCCTATTCTGAGATTCCCATCGATTCATCTGGCGCCGTTCGTGGGTTCACCAAATTGAAGCTAAGCGCCCAACGTTCGCGGAGAAGCGACAACCACTCATTTTCTCGCGTTTCGTGGTCGCGAACCGAGTCTTCACCCAGTTCCAGTGCTTTCATCGCATGTCTCGAAACGCTGAAGCCGGGCCGAGGAGGCGAGAGTAGGTCTTGAGATAGGCTTTGCCGCTTTGGCAATCCCATCTTCGCAGCGACTGCTGGAATTGAGTGGCTCTTGTTTGAAGATGCGCGCGAGCTGCAGCTCGACCCCGCGAGCTTCCTCGGAGAGCCCCTTCCTCGGAGAGCTCCTCGGAAAGTGTTTGGGTGTGCTGCTCAGAAACATCTGTGCGAAGCTCAGCGATAGGCTATCAATCACCCAACATCCTGCCCTATGCAAAAAAGATGTTCCAAGGAACAGTGCAGCTGGATGCGCGGCAAAGCAAGGCCTTGTTTCCACATGGCATTTGAGCAAATCCTTTCGAGGGGTTTCAGGGGATATGCGGGCGTGTTCGAGGGAATACTACCGCTGGCCCGTCGCGCTGGAACTGTGGAACCTGGCAACAGACAAAGAGGATGGGGTGCTGAATGGGTGTGGCGCAAACTCCTTTAAGACTTGGATATTCCCGCTGCGGTGCCAAGAGTGGTACTTTGCTTGAGAATTTCTTTGTCGTTGTCGAGATTGCTGTCTGTTCGAGTGGCAAGTGAGCTATTGTGGGAGCTCTGAATCGCTTCGCTTTTTTGATCGCTAGGGACAATCACAGTAGCGGAGGCGGTTGTTCAACATTCACAATAGCCCATTGCCACCATTGTCATCACCATTGTCTTATTCACAATCTTTGGCATTGTGTTCAGCGAACCTTTGTCCTCGCCTTTGAATCTTTTGCCTTGCTATTTCTAGCACCACACTCGACGACTCCTTCTACTTCTTCCTTCTTCGAACTTTCTTCGAAACTTTCGAACACACTACACTCTTCAAGATTACACTTGACTTCTTTGGGCTTCGGTCCTTTCTCTTCTACAGACACATCTTCGAGACCACTTTCTGTGAAACCAACCTCGACAGATTCCTTCAATACTTTCAAGACCACAGACTCGCTGGCGAGTTTCATACAACGCAACTTCCAAGACACTTCTCTCAAGGCACATCTCTCACAATGATGCCTTCCACCTCGACCGCAGCGCTCTTCAGCGTCCTTCTCTCCCTCCCCTCCACTCTCGCCCACTCCTGGGTCGAGCAACTAATGGTGATCGCTTCTAACGGCACCATGATCGGCACCCCTGGCTACGTCCGCGGTCAAGTCTCTCGCGACAATAACTTCAGCGACGGCTCTATGGACTACCTGATTCCACCTAACGGCCGCAGCACTGGCAACGAGATCCTCCCCAGCGATCTCATCTGCAAAAACACGCAAACCATCGGCAACTACAGTTCAGACTTCCCTGCGCTCGTAGCTTCGCCAGGCGACAACATCGCGCTCCGCTACCAAGAAAACGGCCATGTCACGCAGCCATCCATTCCACCCGGCAAGCCTGCGCACAGCGGCACAGTCTACGTGTACGGAACCACTGAGCCCAGCAACAATGACACACTCATGGCCATCCATCAAGTCTGGAACGCCGACGGAACCGGCGGCGACGGACGCGGTGTCCTCCTTGCCACGCGCCCCTTCGATGACGGCCAATGCTATCAAGTCAACCCGTCCAACATTTCCGTCGAGCGCCAAGCCGAGTTCCCGCACACCGCCGACCAGCTGATGGGCGTGAACATCTGGTGCCAAACCGATGTGCAAATCCCCGCCTCCGTGAACGCAGACAACTACACGCTTTACTGGGTGTGGGATTGGCCGACTGCTCCTTCTGACGGAAATCCAAATGGCACGCAAGAGATCTATACTACTTGTATGGATGTGTTTATGGATGAGTCGAGCAGCTCGGGCAGCAAGGCGGCGCAGAATGTCAAGTTTGTGGAGGGTCAAGACTGGAATTATGCGGCTGCGGCTCCACAACTCACCAACCAGTACCTCGTCACTGGCACTGCGACGGCTAACAACATCAACAACCTTGCTGGTGCTACTGGTGCTGCTTCTGAGACTGTTACTATTGTTCCTCCCACGGCTTCGGTTTCTGCTGAGACAGTCACGACCAGCGCGATGGCTACCTCGACTGCGGATCCCGTCGCTGCTTCTTCTGAGTCGGCGGTTTCTTCGAGCTCCGACGAGGCTGGTGACCACACTGTCACCTTCACCGATGCCACGACTCAGTACATCACCGTAACGCAAGTAGTGACCGAAACCGCCGGCGCCAGCTCCGGTGGCACCGCTGCGCAGAGCCCAAACACTGCTGTATCTGCGTCGTCGTCTTCTGCCAACACTACGACGACGTTCTACAAGCCGACGATTACTCTTTCGACCTCGGGTACTGTCAAGGCTTCTGCTTCCTCCAAGACTGAGTCCGAGTCTGCGACCGAGTCTGCCAAGGCTTCAGCGACTGGAGCGATGTTCTCACAAGGCACGGCTGTCAACTCTGGAAAGAGCTCCGCCACGGCTACCCAGCTGCTTTCTAACACTTATGCTGTCACCGGCGGTGCTACAGGCGGTGCGGACTCGGCCACTGACGCTGCTACTGCTTCCGCCACTGCATCTGCTTCTGCATCTACCTCTGGCTCAGCATCTCCAAGCCCCTCCTCGACCGAGACCGCTAGCGCCTCCGGCACAGCATCCGCATCCACCTCCACACTCTCCTTAACCTTATCAGCATCCAACGGCGCAGCACCCCAACGCCAACACATCTCCTACTCCACCCTCCACGTCCCCGACGCCAAAACAAGCACATCCACCCTGCTAGTCCCTAGCACCACAACCCTCATCACCTCCGCAACAGCCGGTCCCAGCGTGACGCGCAGCTTCCCTTCTACGGATAGTACGACGTATAGCGTTGCGACTACTACTAGTCTGCTGCCTGGGCAAAGCGGAAGTGGGGGTGGAAATGGGACTGTGTCGAGGATAAAGCGCCATGTGCTGGGTCATGGACGTGGGTTTTAGGGTGTTGGATGGTGGGGTGGTGGATGGTGGTGGATGTTGGTGGATACACGATTTGAATGATATGGGGAATATGAACATACGAAATACGAATCGAAATGGGAACACAGCACATGATGTATGGAAACTTTCTCTGCATTTGTCGCTTTGCTGGCGTTTACTACTGGGCTCACTCAATACCCTCGCTTGGTTGATGATCTGGCATGGAATGGAATGGCATGGAAATCTGATTTACATGGCGTTGTGTTATGTACAAAACATATACCAGGTGCGAGCGAGCTTCTGGGTGGAGCTAGGGGTTTGGGCATGGGTGGCGTTTAATGGCGTTTTAATGATGGATGATGGGTGGTGGGTGGATACGGGGAGTTCGGTTGCGCTTTTGTTAGATACCTGCTGCATGGATGGTGGATGGTGCTTGGTGGTTGGTGGGTGCGCCGGTGTCAGATAGAAAAGCAAAGCAATCAAGGATTTCTTTTGTTTGTCAAAACCTTGAACAGTTTGAATTTCTGAAATTCGTGATGTGTATGTGCATGTGACATGTGATTGTCTGACGACCGGGCAGTGTTCTTAAATCTCCGTAGTAGTCCCGCTCTCAACATCCCCTGAATCCGTTCCCCCTCTCAGTCTCCATTCTTGCAAGAACACCACAGTAAGGTAAAAGTCCACTGTGCACGGCATTACCATCTTCCCCTCCGCCACTTCCAAAAACCCTCATGTTCGGCTTTCCCACCCGATCGCGCGTGAGTCATCAACGTTTGGCCCAGTGCACGTGATCCCCTCCTTTAACTCACGTGCACTTCCCCTCCTTTAACTTCCCCTTGCGGTTCTCAACTTTTCTTTTTAATCTTCGATCTTCGAGCTTCGAGCCGTCGAGGTGTATTATAAAAGAGCTTCCTTTTCCACAGCGCTCATACCTACTTTTCTTTCAGAGCTTTCAGAGCTTTCAGAGCTTTCAGAGAAAGGGAAGTCCCATGCTGCCAGATATGGCTTTTCGGCAGAGCTTTCGGCAGGGCTTTCAGCAGGGCTTTCAGCAGAATCGGGGCGAGGGGTGGCTGGGGGCTGGCTGGGGGGGTTTCTGTGTGGGTGGGCGGTGGGAATGGATTGTTTTGGGAATGGGGGGTTTTGAGGGAGAGAGGTGGGGGTTGGGGTGCGGGGGGGATGGTGTTTGGAGCACTGAGTGGTGGTGTTGTTGAGGAAGGAGGGCTGCTGTTACGCGTGGGGACTGTTGCTGGCGGGGAGGAGGGGTGTGCTGGCCGGGAGGGAGGGGTGCTGTCGCACAACATAAGTAAGTGCGATGGATTTACAGAGTAAAAGAACGTGGTGAGAGTTGCGGGTGTCGTAGTACATCCCCCACCTGCCTCCAAGCCTGTATTTTTCGAGACTTTGACAAGATGATTGACCTCGCTTTGGCCTGTTTCATTCTTTCTGCAGCCATTTCCGCGTTCAAAGATGTTTTCCAATTTGAAAAAGAAAGGGGATTTAAGAGGGTAGACGGGAGTTTATATACCTGCCAGCAGCGGTACTGTGACTTTGATTGCTTCAGCAGCGACAGCGTGGTCAAAGGTAACCTGGTCACGTGCTTGAATGGGCTGGGGTATAAAAAAACCCACCCTCTCCCGGCTTCTCCTTTTTTCTCTCCAAACAATACTCAAAGCGCAAATGGCGCATGGGTTTGACAAGTCCCGAGCGCCAGATGCAAATCGTTGGTGAAAACCTCTCAGAGAGTGAAATGTTCGGTGATTTTTTTGGGTGTGGCTTTTTGGAAACAAATGGATGGAATTATAGGAGCACGCAGTGTTTTGCCTGCTAGGTATTGAACAGGGAGTTTTGTTGTTAAAAGGGGGGGGGGGGTGCTATTGATAAGGCGAGTTGCTATCGTGTGTGGTCTTTACCGTTTCGCAACACAGGCAGGCATATGCTGGAATTATGGATCCTTTGCGCAAAAGACGATGAAAAAAGGCAGGATGATTACAGTTTAATGTTTAGCATTTTGACTTCAAAATCAGAGGGCCGAGCTAGGACTTGGTCGGCATAATTTAAATTAAACGTTACCCAGCGCCTTTTACAGTCGCAGCAGTTTTTTCAGCTTTTAGGCTGTTGGGAGAGAAAGCAAATTCGAATGGATACAAGGGGTTTTTATATATTTCAAATCAGGTACCTGCCACGTGATGATACTCTGACTTTGACTGCATAGCAGCGTTGTTCAAGGCTGCGGGGTCACGTGCTTGGAATCTGCATGGGCCGGGGTATAAAAGAAGCCTCTTGCTCCCTGCTACTCCTCTTTTCTCCTCAGAGACTTTTTGGCTTTTGCAGTCGAAGAAATCGTGCACTAGGTATGACACGAACAAATGGTCGAGAAGTCCCGGGCGCCAAATCAACTCGTTGGTGCAAAACCGCCAGAGAGTGAAATCCTCGGTGTAATTCTTCTCGGGTGGTTGCGTAAAGAGAAGCTAGATTTTGGTACGGTGCTGCTGGATAAGGAAGGCTGCTGTCGAGTGAGCAGCATTGTTGTCGATCAAGCATTGCTCGCCCTCTGGCCCTTGACGCTCCAACTCTCTGGTCTTCGAGTCTTTGAGCTATAAAAGGGCGCCCTTCCCCCCTCGTTATGCTTTTTTCCTTTCAGAGATGTAGCTCCGAAGAAGCAGAACGTATTGTTTTGAGATGGCTGGTTTGGAAATTTTAGGTTGATTGAGATTCGAGGCTGTGACCAACATCTCGGATGGTTAAACGTATAATGGGACTGTGAGATGGATGTGTATGGTGGACAAGTAGAGTTCTTGAATGCAGCGGTGCGGTTGGATACCGAGGGTTGGTGTCGAAGACCGAAGACTGCTGGTATGCATGTTTCTTGCTGTCACGCAATACATGATACGTTAGGGGCTTGTGCCAAACCCTGATCATCGATGTTGAAAATCATGAGCTGTCAGATTTGGCAGAGAGCTCAGAAATTTGGAAGTCGCGTTATCCAAGACTTGGTGTCCAGGTCGGATTGCTCGGGGCTTTCTGTGATCCTCGCAATGGTTACGGGTTGGTGAACGCAATGAAGCTCTTAGAGGAAAAAGTAAATAGGACAAGCAGAGGGAAGGCTTATATACCTGGCACTTGGTAGTAACGATGCACGGATCTTGCGTGCTTCAGTGGCTTGTCGAAAAGGTGGCGAGGCCACGTGATTGCGGCTTCTTGCATGGACTTGGGTATAAAAGGGTCGCCCTTCCCTGTTTTCTTTTCTTCAGAGAAAGGTGATCACAGCCACCGTAGTGACGTTGTGACCAATAGTAGCTTTGAGAAGTCCGAAGGCAATGACGATGTCGTATGTTCGGAGGCTGAAGGTTTCTGCAATTGGTGACTGGTGAGATGTCTTTCAGATGTTTGCTTAGAGAGATAAGCTGGATCTTGGTGTGGTGCTGCTGGATAAGGAGAGCTGCTGTCGAGTGAGAAATGTTGTTGTTGATGAAGGCTGTGTGCTGTTGTGCATGTTTACTGCTGTCACCGTTCACAATCACGCAGCACAAGATGGTCGCTCAGATCAAGGAACAATGTTTGAATCCAATCCTCTCAGAGCTAAACACTCGGATACCTCAATTTCCTAATACCCTTGTCTGAATTCAAGATTTTGGTACTCGTCCTTTTTGCACCCAGCACAATCGACCAATCTTTGTGCCGCTTGAAGCTCTTAGAGGAGAAAGAAAATTTAGGAGGGTGGAAGTAACGCTTATATACCTGCCAGTGGCGGTGTTGTGACTGAAAATGCTTTAGCAGGCTAGTCTGAGGTAACAAAATCACGTGCTTGGATTGCCTGGGGTATAAAAAGAGCGGCCTTCCTCTGCACCTTTTTTTTTTTTTTTTTTTTTTTCAGAATTCAGAACAAAATTGACCAGAGCCAATGGTGGTGCCTAGCCTGAGATTCTCAAACAAATCGCTTGTTTGGAGGTGGTGTTCTCTAGAATGTCTGAGTGTATTGCCTGGAATGGTCTTGTGGAATAGATGCCCATGGATGGAGAATAAGTTTCGTGGCTGCTGTCGAAAACGGAGTGCTGCTGTCAAGGATGATGGGTCTTGTCGCGGATGTTTGTTGCCGTCATGCAGCGTAAGTACAACGATGCCTCGAACCCAAGGATGATGATGAGATATAGGTAAGACTCTTAGAGCCAAACACTGCGACTTCTAAGTCTCGTCCCCAAATTATGGCGCTCGTCACCTTGGTTGACTTTATCCTTTTCGCAACCAGCGCATGACAGTCGGTTTTTTTGAGGAATCTTTTAGAGGAGAAAGTGATTTGAGTGGGGAAAGGGAAAGCTTATATACGTAGCTGTCAGCGACGACATTCCGCCTTTGAGTGTTGCAGCAGTGTACTCTGAGATGAAAAGATCACGTGCTTTGACGGGATAAGGTCTTAAGAGCTTCGTTTTCCCGTCTCAAGGTCTTTTCTTTCCAGTGAAAAGAAGAGAATGCTGGAATGATGAATGGTATCATGCAAGTCCAAGGGCCATAGCCCCGTCGTTGGTAGAAAGCCAGAGACTGAAGTGGCTCGTGATTCCTTTTTCCGAGTGGCTCTGTGGAGATAGATGGTGCAGAGGGAAAACATGTTTTTATGGTTACTGTCGGATCAAGAGGGCCACTGTTGATGTGTGAGTGCTGCTGTCGGAGAGGATGTGTTCCCGATCTGCTAGGGACGATGACAAAGCCCAAGCCTAGACCCTAGGAGTTCTGAATCTCATTTTCACAACTTACGTTCTTTGCTTTGATTGTTTAGCGCTTTCTGCAGCCATGGCCACGGTGAGACATTTGACAGAGTGTATCTTTGACACATTTGGAAGAGAAAGGAGGCAGAGAGGGAGAGGGAGAGCTTAAATACTTGCCAACGGCGGGATTACGACTTCAAATGCTCCAGCCGTACGAGGTCACCTGACTGCTACAGCTTGCATAGGCCGGGATATAAAGGCGGTCCTTCCCAACTGCTCACGCCTTTCTCTTTCAGACATTGCATGAACTGAAAGCGAACCATGGCTTTGCGAAGTCCCAAAGTTCAGAAGCAGGTCGTGGGTAGAAAGTCGGAGACTGAATTGGCTGTCGGATTTTTCTTCCGATGGCTTTGTGGAAGGAGATGGGTCTGAAGAAAGAGGAGGCGTTGGAACGCTGCACTTGGGTAGGGATGCTGCTGTCGAAGAGGGAGGCCTGCTGTTGAAGAGGGAGAGGATTGCTGCCGTGCATGTTTGTTGCCGTCACGGAACATGACAATAGCTGCGCAAAATCAGAGACTGGCGACAAGTCCAAGGTCGCTGCATTTGACGATCCATATTTCAACTTCCAGGCTTCTGGTCCAAGACTCAATGTCCCTCGCTTTGAATGCTCAACGGTTGCTTTATGTGGCAATCGCAATGATCAGTCACTGCCAGCTTATTGAGTGACTTGAAAGAAGTCCCGAAATTAAAAAATCGGATTCGAGGATGGAAAGCGACCTTATATAGCTCGAGGTACTTACCACATGGCAATAGCCCAATCTCAATTGTGCTGTAGTGGTGTCGCACGAGGTAACGAGGTCAGTTTGGTGGTGTGCTTGGATCAGCAGGCTGGGGTTATAAAAGCCCTGCCTTCTCCTGTCTTGTGCCCTTTTCTTCCCAGACAAGCTATTCGACACGATGGCGTCTAATGGCATTGCGAAGTCGCGAGGGCAAAGACCAGGTCGGTGACGGAAAGTCAGCGGAGTCGTCGATGAACTTCTTTTTCGGGTAGCTTCGTAAAGGCAGACGGGTTTCGAGGAGAAGGAGGAATGGATGTTGCGATACTGTTAGCGTGGAGTAGTGCTCTCGAACGATGGGTGGTGCTGTCAAGGACGAAGGGTGCTGTCATGCATGCTTATGGCCGTCGCCCGTCAGCACAATTATAGGATGATCCTTGAGCCAAAGAAAATTGATATATTCCGGGGCTGAAGCCTCCAACTTCTCAATTTTAAGTCCAGATCTTGATACTGGTCCGTTTATTTCCTAGCCTTTTCTGCAGTCATTGGAGGGTCGAACCCCTATGCACCGCTTAGAGCTCTTGGAGAAATCAATTCGCATGAGTAGAAGGAGAGCTTATATATCTATTAATGGCAGCACCCGGGGCCTGACTTTGGAAATTTTCGCATGAGAAGCGCAGTCTCAGGCAACGAGGTCACGTGCTTGCGTGATCTGGGCTATTAAAAACCTTCACGTTTCGATGCCTATGCCCTTGTCTTTCCAGAGGAAAAACAATCACAAGCCGGCACTGTTGGGAGCGGGCACGTGCGGTGAGCACGTGTTAGCGCTTAGACTAGCTAGCCCGGACGGAGCTCCCATGCCAGGCCCTCAAGGTCTGGCTGGCGCGCTCCTCCCTCTTCCTCCATAGACGAATACACACCACCTTGAACGCTACTGCAGTAGAACCCCGAACCCTTAGGTTCCCGACAGGCACAAATGGCTTTGGAAGGTCTCTAGGGACAGAAGAAGGTTCATTGTTTGAGCCGAAGCTTTCTTTATCAAGTGGATGAGCTACACATCTGTACCTAGGTTCAAACTCAGTATCGGACCTAGGCGAGGAGGGCTGCTGTCGGACAAGGAGTGCTGCTATTGGTAGGAAAGGGCTGCTGTCAAATCAGGATATTGCTGTTTTGCGCGCCATGTGGTTTTTGGTGGTGCAAGAGATTGCTGCTGAACGCCAGTGGCAGGATCCAGGCTTCCAGAGTCGAGTCTGAAAATTCGAGTGTGGAAGATATGTGCTTCATACTTTTTGCGGCCGTCGTCAGGACGAGATATGTCTGTTAGAGTACTTGGAGGGAAATGCGGATTCGAGTGGGAGCAGGAGAGCTTATATACCTGGCCGACCACCCACAGTAGGGGGGTTCAGAGTAGAAAAAAATAACCGGTTTTTGCAAAAACTGGTTATTATAAAAACTGGTTTTTGGCCTTATATTGTGAACACCCCGAAATTTAAGGATCCGGATCTCCACACATACCCTAAAATTCCCCATACATACCCTGCTTTATATTTCAGGCAGGGCACCCTTTTTTAGCTTTGGGGGCCCGGTCGACGTGCAATAAAATTTATGCGCCGGGATTTACCCGGGCCAAATGTCTCCGCAGCGAAATTAAATATTTATTACCATTATCACCGCTTTTGCTTCAGTTCCAGCAAAGGGCTTTAGACCTCTGGCGCAAGCTCCAGATTAGCAGCTTCAATTCTAGCTCTATTTCCAGCTTTGCGCAGGCTGTAGTGCATGCCAAAAGTCCCTATGCCCATACGCTATTTGTTTACATTATGCTAATTATGTCATGCCAGATACTCCTTATTTTTGCCTTTGCTCTCGCCCTCGCTCTTCCAGCCATAGCGCATGGCATGCTGCTTTTCCAGACCTTAATATATATGCGCTAAAGCTGGATCTGAAGCTGGAGCTGGAGCTGAAGCTGGAGCTGGAGCTAGAGCTGGATTTTGAAGCTGGATTTTGGAGCTGGATTTTGGATTTTGGAGCCTGAAATCAAGGGCTGGAGCCCTGTTGCTATAATTGGCCGGAGCTGGAGCTTGGAGCTTGGAGCTGAAGCTGGCTTTGTGAATAGTTTAAAATCAATTGAAATAGCTTGAAAATCCGATTCAAAAGGCCGAAAATTGGTTCCAAATGATAAAAAATTATTCTTACTTCTTTTGCAGTAAAAAAGGGTCTCCTGCCTAAAATATAAGGCAGGGTATGTGTGGGGAATTTTAGGGTATGTGTGGAGATCTGGATTCGAAATTTAAAACCGGTTAATTAAAATATAATAAAATATCCAATAATTTTAAACATTTTTTAGATTTTTGTCGACATGCAATAAAACAAAAAATTCGCTAAATTTTAGCGCCTTTTCACCGCGCCAAGCCACCGGGCCAATCACAGGATCGCTTAGTAATTTTACTTTTTTTTATTGCATATCGACATTTTTGAAAATTTCAAAAATTATTTGTAAATTAGGATAAACTGATTTTTAAAAACCGGTAATTTTTTCTGCCGCCCTCTGCCTAATCGGGTAAGCGGTGAGGTACAAAAACCGGTTATTTTAAGAAACCGGTTATTAAAACCCTACCCTGAACAACCCTAGTGACAAACATTCCGTCCACGGATACCTTAGCAGCCTACTCCAAGAATGGACTGGTCTATAAAAGGAGGCTACTTCTCCCTACTACTCCTCTTTTCTTTCCAGACAAGAGAGTTTCAATGCTGCGAGCCATGGCTCTGTGAAGGTCCAAGGGCCTTACCCGTGGCATCTGTTGATCAGAGATAAGGATGTCTGTTGGTGGTCAATCTTCTGTGATAGCTATGTGAAAATGCACGGAATTACGGGGAGGAAACTATCGGATGTCTGGTGGTGTCGAATAAGGAATTATGCTGTCAACTTGAGGCCTATTGTCGTGGACGAATGGGTACTGTCAGTGTGGGGGAATCTAAGAATCTAAGAATTATTTAGATAGATTATTTGAATCTAAGCAAGGCTTAGATTAGATGTCGAAGGAGCCCTTTTGTGAATCAGATTCGAGCGAGTATGAGGGAAGCTTATATACCTGCTGAAGACCTCGATTTGGATCCTTGAGCGGAACTTGTTACTTGGGTAGTGTCTCGTGACTTCAGAGTATCTAGTGTCCGGTCTCAATTTTGGGACTCGGAAAGATGGGTCACGAGGATATAAAAGGATGCTTCTTTGCCGAAGACTTGGTTTTCATATTAAAAATGAAGAGTTGCGACATGACATGTGCATGAAGAAAGGCCTGGTACGGCTGCCTGATAGCTTCAGGCTTGGGAAAATGATTAAATGGCTGGGAAATAACGCACCGATGTCGTTTTGTCGAGGTAGGTAAGGTGATGGGGAGATGACAACTTTGGTGCTGCTGTCGAAGAAGAAGCTTCACTGTCGTGGGGGGCTGTTACTGTTCCAGTGAGAGTCAACCAAATTCGAGTCAGAGATCTAGGGGCAGCTAAGGGCCAGAGATAACCAGAAACAGATTTTGAAACCGCGGGGACCGACAACTTGGTACTGCTCCTCTATTTGCCAATGATTCTATGATTTCGGAACATACTATACCCTGGTGGTCGGCAAAGGGCCTGGGAAGGAAATCGAAGTTGTTTGTGAAGAAGCTTATGTAGTGATGAGGTTGTGACTTCAGCCGTGTCACACCTTTAGCAGCGTAGCCTAAGGTCTCATGATTAGGGGGTTGGAGGTGGCAGTAGCGCTAAAGGGGATCGGGGTATAAAAAGCTGGGCTCTTTTCACCAAGAACCTGTTTTACTTTCAGACGGACTAGCTAAGGTGCAATTGTTCTACCCAATTTGAAGAAGCCATCCGCTGAATGTGGCTAAGGACTAAAATGACATCGTGGTGAATGGTCAATCATCTGGTGCAGGCTCGTCGAGAAAGAGACGGGGTGGGCAGGTGGACGCCTTCATCAGTGCTGTTGAGCAAAAAAACCTGCTATTGAGGAGGCGTGTTTGCTGTTATTTTAACGTGTTGCTGTCGCCCAAAAAGACGCTGTCGAGGTGCAGGACAATAAACAGCAGCGAGCAAACTTAGACGTAAGGCGGCCATCCGTGATAAAGCAGCTCATGTGCGGTAGGTCTAAGTGTTCAACGCTTTTCTCCTCTTCTAACTTTCTGATCCTACGATTTATGTTAACCTGCTTGTCACGTGCAAAGGAGAGATGGAATCAGCAGCGTTTGGCGGAAGCAGCCTTGAATTTAAAGCTTTTGGGAGCTCTTGGAGCTCTTAAAAACTCTTGAGAGCCATTCTTAGAGCTCTTGAGAGCTCCTTCTTATGCCAGGAGCCTCCTCTTTCCTTCCCTGGTAGCGAGAAAAGTGAGAAGAGCTCCCAAAAGCTTGAATCGGCCACTAGCTACGTAAGGAGCTGGATAACTATGTACAGGGACGGTGGGTGGGTGAAAATCGAGACACCTGACAGCTCTGAATCGATATAGATAAAGAGAGAAGGAAAAGAGAGGAAGCTGGAGCTCTTGAAGGGAGCTTAATTTCCTCGTTTGCCCTCCTGCAAGCTCCCTTGCGTCGGCCCGATACCCTCCGGGCCACCCACGCTGTCAGGTGACTCGTCCCACATAAAACCACTACATTTATGCGCGATACCTTTTGCCGCAAAAGTCTTGCGGCCATCGAGACGCGATCGTCATCCAGGGAAATGCTACCAAGGAAATTGCTTGGAGGAATTAATTCCAGGGGGGTCCAAGGAAGGCCTATATAGTCAGTATCTTCGACCTCGTGATGTCTGGGAAGTAGAGTCTGAGCTGACGAGGTCACATGACCGAATGTTCCGAGCGAACCTACTACGGGATATAAATATCAGGTTCATCTCAATATACCACGTTCCTTTCCTTCACAAAAGAGCCCAAAGACCCAAATGTATTATGCGTGTTGTAGAATGCAAGTTGGGCCAAAGATTGAGAGTTCCCGTGGTTGGTGAATCTTCGGGTACGCCGGTGTTGTTTATTGAGATACGGGCAATGAAGGAGTGGACGAAAGGCGCAAAAATTGGCTTGTGCTGGCGAGGAATGAATGCTGCTGTCGATGGACAAGTCCATTGTCTTGAGAATCTTCTGTTGTTGGAATTGACGTTAAGAGGATGATGAGGCGACGAACGCCAGGAATCAAGTTGAAAATTTCAGATCAGCCAGTTTACCCGAAGTTCGATTCACGATTCGCGGTGCTGAAGACGTGATATCTTTCGGCTTGACTGCTCGACGCTTTCTGCGGGCATTCGTCTTCGCTAAGTGCTGTATCTTGTCTGGTCAACCGTCACAGTAAGGACTTGAAGAAACCAAGTTGGAGGGGATGGAAAGGGACCTTATATACCTGATATCTACCGTAGTGATCATGTGTCAATTTCAGATGCGCCAGGGTATAGAAGGTACATCCCCTGCAACCTTTTGTGGTATCTAAATTCGAATTCTCGACTTCAAATTACCATACCAGCTGTTTCGGATGAGGACTGGGCCCTTTCGTGATGGGACATTGGTGTGGAATGTTGATGTTAGTTGTTGCAGTTATAGCTAAACAGGAATGAAGAGACTTGGGTGAGTTCTGTCGGGCAAGTACAGTTGCTGTCGCTGTGGCTTGTTGCTGTTGCGCCTGAGACAAAGGACAACTTCTAAATCTAAGGCTGTCGGACTTGAACACAAAATTTGAAAATTGGACTGTTGAGAGCCAGGGGTCTCTCCGCTTGCTTGGTGCTTTATACGGCCCTGGAACGTTGAGTATTTGCATCCGCAATTGTTAGTAAGGGCTTGGAGAAGAAATTGCGGCTGTTTGGAGAGGAAGCTTATATAGTGATAATTTGGCCTTTGATGGCAGCGTGGGTGTGAGTTGATGGGGTCATGCGACCAAGCATCTGGGGATGACCCTGGAACCTGGACGGATTGAGGTATAAAAGGCAGCTTGCTCTCTCTGATATCTCTTTCCTTTCCAGAGAAAAATTGCGTCCGAGATTGGAACAAGACACCACGACAAGCCCTGGTGTTGAAGCTCAGAGCGCGCCAAATGTTGCCACTAATTGGGGGGTTGCGGTTAATGTGAGGCGTCCTAGGCTGTTATCTCGCCGAGATAATGATCACGGATGGATGAAATCACTGCCTTGATGTTGTCGAGAGCGACCCCTTGCTGTCGAGAAAGATGGTGTATTGTCGTAAAAGTTCGTTGCTATCGCGGAAACATGCTGCCGTTACAGACATTTGAACGATGGCCTCCAATATGAGAGCAGCTAACTTCAGAATTAGACAGGAAGTCTAGACCCATGCCAGCGTGGGTCTGGTGATTCGGTGTTTTGCGCTTTAACTACTCAACGCTCGCGGTAGCCGTCACATAAGATAATCCTTGAGACAAATCAAGTGCTTGGGAAACAAATGAAGTTGGTTTAAGCAGGGCTTATATACCACGGAGCGCCTTCCATCTTTGGCCATGGGTCCATGTCAGCGCAGTATGACCTAATAAGGTCACGTGATTGGATTCTTCATGATGGCTCTAGATATCTCAACCGCTTTGGATATAAATAGCAGGTCAACCTCTAATCTGCTTTTCTTCCCAAAACTGAACTACTGAAACACCAGTACAATGGAAGACTGAGACTGGGCTCGAACTGGAGAGCGGTACGCCGTGAGCAATTGTTTTCTACTTCTATTTCAGGGCGGTTTTGTGAAGCAGGGGACGCACACACATGAATCAAAAGAACACGATAATGCCGTAACTCCTGTAAGAAGAGTGGACTGCTATCGTGCAGGTTCGTTACTGTCGGGTGAGCTTTGCTGTTCTGAACGAAAATAGAATCCAAGCAGGAGAGTAGTCAGGGTCTGCGATTCAGGAGAGCTGCAGAAGGCCTACGACGTGTGCCGTCGAAGAAATTCACATCTTTCGGACCTGAGTTGATGTTTGATTGATTTCTCCGGCTTATTTCATTTGAGTCCGTTTTGGTTCGTACTGTGCTTGGAGAAACCAAGTTCGAACGGATGGGTATGAAGCTATAGGAGGAAATGGGTGACAAGCTTCGACGTTTGGGTACGGCAGCGGAATCTCAATGTCTGGTGCCCAAAGTGTTTTGCTCACAACTTGTGCATTGGGCTACAAAAAGCAGCTCACTCACTACCATGTCTCTTTCTTCCCAACGAATGTTCCTCCCATGGGACGATTGTACTTGCCAAGGCTCAGGTCGTGTGACGGCCCCGGACCAGAAGAGCTTTCTACGGCTAGCCAGCCGAAAGAGCCCTAGAGTGGTCCGTGCGCCACACAACCACCAGACTTGTAGTTCTCACGATAGTCAGAGAGCTTTTTCTCTATGTTCATAGCAACATATAGACACCTACTGACAATAGTCTATACCCTAACCTTGGCTAGAGTCCCGGACCCAGCTCGTGACAGGTCGGTGTTCAGATTGGCGAAGCAGCGCAAGCACTGGGTGGGCTAGCAATTCTTTGCGAAGTGCTCACCGGGAGCTGTTGACGAAGAAGGGCTGCTTCGCTGCGGTTATGATGATCGACTGTCGCTGTTCTCGAGGTGGTTTGCTACTGTCAACAAGACCGTTTCCTGCCGTAAAGACTAGCCACTGCCGATGGTCGAGGGTCATTGCTGCACGTCAAACGCTCTGCCGGCTAAAGTTGCGGTTGTTTATCCCAATCATCAAGTCACTCATCGCATCCCGCATTTACATCGAAAGCAGGATCGAAAATCACAGGTGTGTGTGCATAAGTGACATTTGGGGTGTTTTGGTCTGTTGCTTGCACTAGCTGTATGCAGGTCGTTTGACCAGCTACTCGTACCGCCATATGATCGGTGGTGGGCTTCTTGAGAAAGAAACATGTTGATGAGGCTTTCAGGAGTTTTATAAACCCAGCTACAGGCGAGAGTTTGACCTCGAGACACATCAGCTTGCGGACAATGGTCACCTGATGTGCCATCTCTGACTTATTCGGGACGGCTCGAGGTATAAAGAGCAGCTCCTTCTCACTCCGGATGCTTCTCTTCCCAGAGAAAGAGATCTGATGGTAGCGTTGGATGGAGAAAAGGCCAGATCTACCTGCTTTGCGATTGACATTTGAAGAGATGGCAGCGAGAAGATGACATTTTGGTGGTTTTGCTGAGATACACGTCGTGATGCATAATTAGGATTGGTTGATGATGTCGGGAAAGGTGGACGGCCGTCGTTGGGTGTTCTTGCTGTCGAAAGCTTGGAATTGCTGCATGATTGGTGAGGACAACATGAAGCATCGCAATCGTGAAAGATCAGGAAGTTCAGGCCTCGGAGACCTGATATTTACTCAATTTTGTTTGGGTTGCTCTCGCTGGTTGTACCATCAAAGATTTCGACGTCGTTCGAAAGGTCTTCGGAAAGCAGATGCAGCTGAGCTCAAGGAAGCTTATATACCGACGCAGTGACAACACTCCGACATCGGACACTTTAGCTAACGTGATCTCAAGCTCGGTCTCTTGCGGGCGGCGCAGGCGCAAACTAAGGCAGGGTGCTGGGCTATAAGCCAGCTATACTTATCTCTGTCAACGCTCTTTCTCTTCAAG
The DNA here is from genome assembly GCA_037179335.1 of Cyclaneusma minus. Classification (NCBI taxonomy): domain Eukaryota; kingdom Fungi; phylum Ascomycota; class Leotiomycetes; order Marthamycetales; family Marthamycetaceae; genus Cyclaneusma; species Cyclaneusma minus. The sequence continues at coordinate 62,287 of JAKZHN010000050.1, read as the reverse complement.
AAAGAAGTTCTGGATCAAGGAACCGATGGTGACAGGATGTAGACGTCCAAATACTACCGGTTTAGAGGTTGAGATACATGTTATTAATCGTTAGCGAATAGTTTTAGATCGATTTTTTCGACGTGAAAATGTCTGGGTCTTGACGGGGGACTTAGCAGCTGCTTTCGGGGAATGACGCTGCTGTCGAGAAATTTTCTTGTTGTTGAGTGCGATGTTGATGTCGTGGCTGCATGTGTGGCAGGGATATCTGATGACACATTGGAGATATTTTTCGAAATCTGGTGTGGTCACTGTTCAATGCGCAGAAGGCTGAAATCCTTGGGGTGTTTCTGTGGCTACGTCTGGTGTATTGTTTACAACGTTGAACTAGGTCATATGGTGGTGATTCTTGGTGTATTAAAATAATGGTTCAAATATAATGGTAAGACCACACTTGAACCATTCCACTGCGCTAGCTCCGCTACTAGTAGGACCACCAATCAAGTTTCGAGACCCCACCATGCCTGTGCAATCTAGCAATCAGGCACCACAGTAGCTAGCGAAGCTAGCGCTAGCGCTACGGAATGGTTCAAGTGTGGTGGTGAGCCCACACTTGAACCATTACCTCAATACATCAGGAATCACCACTATGTGACCTAGTTCAGCAAAATGAACGATACCCTCGCCCATAGTTGAGTTGAGTGAAGAGGCTCAACAAGAATAGCTAGGTTATCAACATCATATAAATAAGTAGCAATCAACACGAACCTGATGTTCCGTCTCGAACTACACTGCGGCTTTGCTTATTATCGACAATATGAAGTCCGTCTTCATTATTATGAGCCTCGCGGCACAAGGTTTCTCTAGCCCCGTAGAGCTAGTGGAGCAGCAATCGTCTCTCGAGCAAACCACCGATAACTACGTCTTTGGCATTTCGATTGACCAGTTCATTACCGATCGCAACTCCAAGACCGGACCAGCTGAGCTAGACTGGAGTTCAGATGGTTGCACAGATGGTCAGCTACCGTCGTAGTCTTGTAAACTATGCTGACCAGAAAAAGCTCCTAAGCATCCGTTGGGATGGGATTTCCAGGATTGTTGCTATCGTCATGATTTTGGTTACCGGAATTTCAAGGAGCAATCCCGCTTCACTGACGTGAGTACCTTACCTCTTTATTAACGCTTGATCAGACCTAACCCGTAGCAGCAAAACAAGGCAGCTATCGACGAGAATTTCAAGCAAGACTTGTATAATAAATGCCCACACGAGTTTTTCAGGTTTATTTGCGAAGGTGCTGCTGATGCCTACTATGAAGCTGTCCACCTTATTGGAGACAAGAAGAAGGCTGCGGATTTCTTGGAAGCGACTCGGGCCGCTCAATTGGTGGTTGAGAAGGCCGAACTCGAGAGCCGTGGAGAGCTTCAGGATGTCGAGATCTGATCGGAAGGATGTGGAAATTGTTCGATTGTATTCAATTGAACACACCAATCAGCAAGTCAAAAAATCTGAGAGCAGCAGACGTCTGACGTTACCGAAGCTAAAGGTCTACGAAGCAGTGGGAAGGAAAGCTTGACTTGTGTTAATTCCAGTGTCTCTGCCAGTCAGCATCGCATCCATTACACGTGGGCATAATGTCTGAAGAGAAAAAATGGGGCTGGGTGCAGGGAAGTCCGATAACACATTGGAGATATTTTTCGAAATCTGGTGTGGTCACTGTTGCGCAGAATGCTGATATTCTTGGATTCTAGGGTCCGAGATTTAGGTGTTTCTATGGCTACGTGTATTGTTCAGATTCCTCGTGAAAGAGCCTGGAGAAAACAACTTAGAGTGGGTGGAAGGGAAGCTTATATAGTGAGCACATCTGGATCTTGATTGCCTCAGCGACGTAAGATTGGCTGAAGCTCTGACTATCGAGAATGAGTCAGAGGCGGATGGAGCCAGGGGCCTTGAGGTATAAAGCCACCCTTTTCCTTATTGTAGCTTTCCTTCTCGAGGAAGAAACGCGCAAAGCACAAGTCAAGAAGTGTGGCTATGAAATTTCCAGCATCGATGAAGTTCTTGATGATGTCATTTCCCTTGGCTTTCTCGGGACAAATCTTCTGATAAACAAGTGGATGAATTTGATCACGCTGGCTGTCGAGGGAGAAAAGCTGCTGTTGAGTAGTAAAACTTGTTATTGAAGAGTACAGGTGCTGTTGTGGTGGTGAAACACGGTTGGAAATGCGGGATGGTCGACCCGCTGAGGGACCTTGGGGAACATGTCTACGAAGTGTAGAACTCGAACAAACAGATGGATTCGTTTCCTACCTTGTCTTGTAGTAGTTTTGGAGCTCTAGGGAAAGGAAACTTGACCCCATTGAAAGGCAGCTTATATACGTCGGCGTCACCTCGAACCAGGAGAAGGTCAAGGGAAATATTGGTGACGTTGCGTCATTTCAGCGTATCTTGCCCTCAGTCACGTGCTCCGGTGGATAGGTTTGAAGGCAGGAATGACTGATGGACGCGAAGTATAAAGCCATCCACTTTTCTACTGAAACTTTTCCTCTCCAAGAGAAGTGAAAAGCGGTAGCGATGGCATGGTGATGGGACTCGGAAGGAGGACATTCAACGGCCTTGATGCTCCAAATCTCAGTTCTCAGTGCTGAAGGTCTTGTTCTGACACGAGCGATGCTTCGACTTTATGGGTTTTTGCTATTCCCAAGGACCGCAGCACGGCCTGCTGTCGTGCAGATATGTTGCTGTCGACCGGATATGTTGCTGCCGAACAGTATTTATGCTGCGGTATTCAAAAAGAACAATGAATTTGGAAAACCTAGTTAACATCTGAGCCGCTGGACCGGAAGTTCTAGAAGTCGCGGTTCGCGATTTGAAAACGTCGTATCTGTCAGCTTGGTTGCTTTCTCTGGAAACGTCAACCTTTCAAATTTCTGCATTATTGCATGAGAAAAGAAACGGAGCTGGGATTCAAGGAAGCTTATATAGATTGTCTGAACCACGAACTAGGTGAGAGAGAAAACTTAGTGTTGCTTTGTCATCTTGTCCTCAGTGTCGTATTGTCAGCCTCAAATATCCGAGAATCATCCAGGTGCGAGGCAAACTTGCAGACAGGGGGTATAAAGGCAGCCTCCTTTCACTGAAATTCTTTTTCTTCCAAAGAAACATCCAGCTTGTATTGCCAAGTACGGTGGTAGGACAGGATGGGCCATGAGCGCCTCTAAGTCATGACCAAGAATTGAGATCAGAGACGTCCGTTAGGGCAGGGCTTTGCTTAGATGGAAATGTCAGTGGATGGAACAAGAGCTTGAATAGTTCTGTCGCAAGAAAGCTTTGCCGTGGTTGAGGTATGTTGCTGCTGCGAGAATTGTGTGCTGTCGACGAATTTCTTTGCTGTCGGAAGCTCGAAATACTATGAATTTCTCTCAGGGCCTTTTACTTCGACTCAGGTTGAATTAATTGCCAGGTGGTTGACATTCCCGTTGACTACAGAGTCCCGGAATCTCTGGTCTTAAGACTCGGCATTTTCTGCTTCGTTCCCTTCTCAGGCCATTACTTATCTTGCAGTGTCATATCAGGCTTGGGAGAGCAAATGTAGGTAGGTCTCGAGGAAGCTTATATACCTGCTCAGTCACGATACTTTGACTTCAGATTACCTCAGCAATCTACCGCATGTTGTTTGCACCCCTGACTTTGTTCCTGTGAATGAGTCATTGGCTGGCCTGAGTGGGAGACGAGAAGTATAAAAAAGGGCTCTTCCTCACAGCTGCCATCCTTTCCTTTCAGAGAAGAAATCATTCGCGGACATATCATGGTGCCAAAACAGGGAAATGCAGGGACAAGTCATGGTCAAAAATTGGGATCCCGGATACAAGTATGTTGGAAGTGGTTTTGTTTGGGTCAATATGGTGATGGAAAAACCAAGAGTGAACGGTGCTGCTGCGCATTATGTGTTTCTGCCGTTAAGAAATGCTACTGTTGTCGTGAAAGCTTGGTTGCCGTCGATCGAGTTCGTCACCGCTGGTAGCTTCACATGCCTTGAATGTCATCCAGCACCCTCCACCTCGAAAATGAGCTCAAGGTCCAAGCTGAAGTTCCGCATTCGCCTGGAACGAGAAGGTCCGGATACTCAGAATTGAGTACTTAGTATGACCAGCTTAGCTTCTCTTAGGTCGTATTCCGTCCATTTCTTTTTCATCCAAGGTTGCTCTGGAGAACTAATCGAACTGGAGTCCATGAAAGTTTATATAGAAGTCAGGACCATAGGTTGCGCATTTGGAAGATAGGAAGGCGCGCTGCCAAGGTGTACTATCGCTCCGGCTGGTGTTGCGAAGAAGGGCTACTATCGAGGAGGGTTCTTGCTGTCAAATACCATATGTGCTGTCAGTGTCATCCAACATTCTTCAACTCAAACTCCAGACCAAGATCCGAGGTGGTTGGTAGACGTACTTCGAGCAGAAAGACCAGCAGCCGGCTGTCTGGCTTGGGAAACTTAGTATTTTTGAAGCTTTGCTGTTTTCTCTCGCCATGTTCAGCGTGTTCATCGAGAAAACGATATAACAGACTTGGGAAACAAATAATCTGGATTCCAAGGAAGCTTATATACCTAGAGGCCCGTAGATGCTTACCTAATCATGCCTCCAGCTGGGTGGGCGAGAGAAATATGAAGCGCTGCTGTTGAGGACCTTTGTTGCTGTCAAATGCTAGCTCTGCCGTCCTTTCGAATGAAGGAGGACAACAAGTAGTTACGACCTGACTCCCAAGCGCTCAGCGGTGCGAAAGAATTGTACTAAACACGAGATTTCAAGGACGTGATGCATCTCATATAGACAATCAGAACCTCGAGGTTTGATCTGGAGTTCTGGACAGCTAAAAACTTGAAACACAAAGGGAGTAAGGTAAGCATCGAGCACAGAGGGTCTGCCGCCGGTTCGCCTTCCTGCTTTCACCATTGAAGTTCTATTGTCGTCAGTTCCCACCCATTACCTCAGTCAGCGTGCTCGATAGAAAACATTCGAAAACGGTCATTACGAGCAGAGACTGCGACAGTCATGGAATTCGAGGACTTTCATACTTGAGGTAGGTTTGGAGGAGTTACAGTGGTTATGATCGCAGGTCATAAAGGTAATCCACACTGGAATGCGGTGCTTGAGGAAACAAAAGCATCAGGAACTCAGGGAAGCTTTTATATTTCGTAGGAACATACCTAGGTGCTTAGTCAGGACCATGAATTGGACGGCTGAGAAAGAAACGGAGGCTGACAGGTATCGAGTAATAAGACTTGCTGTGGTGGAGGTTTCTTGCTGTCGAACTAATGCCCTACTATCGTTGGTTGCCGTGCTTCACCCCGGGAGTTTCAAAGTTAGAACTCAAGCGCAGCTAGCGTTTGACTAAAGTTCGAGAAGCCGCAGTCACTAGGTATTGCTCTACAAACTTGGTGTTTTTAGGTCTGGGTGCTCTCCGAGTCTTTTGCCATGTCTCGTGGAATTCCGCCAATCGTTGCTTAAGGGAACAAGAAAGTGGGTTTCGTGCAGGCTTATATAGTAGTGGGTGTCACAACTCTCAAGCAGTTAGACACTTAGCTGCCGTAACACACCTCTTTCATGTAACAAGTCACGGGACACGCCTCCTAGTCGTCCAGCTCCATACCGACCCCACAGCCATCATACAGATCATCTCACAGCAGTCACATGGCCTTCACGTGCATTGCGAACTTTTCGGGCTCAAAAAGAAGTAATCGCTCACATTGCCCCTAAGTCCCATGTCCCCTTCAAGTTAGGAACCTGGCACCTAGCCGCAACCACTGTTTCAACCATCTCCCAACCCACCCATGCAACCCAATCCCATCCACCTCGCTAACTTTGGCCAACCCACCAGACCACCCGACCACCGGCTCTAATGCGCATTCAATGGATTATCTACAAGCAATTACTCCCGCAAAAGCACGGAATCGAATTACGTCCAACAATGAGCACAGAAGCGCCCGAGGCAAAAAAGGAAAGGAGGAGGGAATATGCATCATTGCGCCAAATTGCGCAAACGCAGCATGCAGTCGCGTCGTGAGAATGAATTTGCTCAAGAGTCAAGAGAACGCCCGCCCGTGAACCCGGATTCGTGTCTTTGGTGGAATTGAATGAAGTCTGGAATTTTGTCCTATGGATGCCCTACGCCCTGGAGCTTTTGATCGGCGGCATCGTGGCTTTTTGGGGATGTTGATTCAGGAGGTCCTGCGGGGTTTGGGGCATGCGTATTTCGCCCGAAGTTGTCACGTTGCAGTCGGCCAGGGGAATTTGAAAATAATTGGCTGGCTGGGAGGACTGAACTACAAACAGATGACGATGAGCGAGTCTCGGTGAATTCTAAAATTCGGTCTGGTGTTTTTCTTTCGCTGATTGAAGGCGCTCGAAACTCAAGAGTGGGGACCGGGAGTGTTGTTCGCCTCGTTCGCTCGTACGGGGGCGAAATAGGGGTGAGCCATAGCCTCTTTCGCGGTCAAGCGGTCCTATTTTCCTGTTAGCATAGCAAGACGGAAGGCTGATACATGTTTGAACTCGAATTGAAGTCGCAGATACGTACCTGGTGGTCATATCTCAACAGCTTGTCCAGGAAGTCGATGCTCTCATTGCTGACGAAGCGCTGATTCTCTGACGTGACAAAGCTGTGCCAGCTCTTCTTGGGGAAGCGACCAAGAATGTCATCATACTGGTTGTCCAGCTCAATCTCGTACTTGTCAAGGTAGTCGAAGAGATCCTCAGTGCCAAGAACCTTGGCGATCTTGACGAGCTGATCCGAGTTGCTGTTGCCGTGGAAGAACGGTTCCTTGCGGAAGATCATCGATGCGAACATGGCGCCCAGGGACCACATGTCGAGCGAGTAGTCATATTCTTGGAAGTCGACCAGGAGCTCGGGGCCTTTGAAATAACGAGATGCTACACGGACGTTGTATTCGGTGCCTTGGTGGTAGAATTCGGCGAGACCCCAGTCGATAAGGCGCAACTAGAAGGCGGTTAGTGTCTATAGTCTTGTCAGCATAAAGATACGTACTTTGCGGTTCTCGTGGTCGATCATGACGTTGTGGGGCTTCACGTCACGGTGCATAATGCCCTTCGAGTGGCAGAAGTCCAGTGCCTAACACAACATCAGCGTGATACCCTCCCAATCCCTCACTAGAAGCCATATACCTTGAGCAGCTCGAAGATGTAGTAGCGGACATCGTAGTCGACGAATTTGGGGTAGAGCGAGCGGAAGTCGGTGTTGTTGACGTATTCGAATATCAGGGAGGGGGTCTTGCTCTGCATAAGGAATGAGTCGTCGGTCTCATTATCTGAGGGGACATAGCCATCGACGAGGTTAGTGTTGGGGCGCTTGCCCGGGCGACTACGCTCTCCATGGGCTGGGAACACATCGTAGGGCTTGAGGGATTGATTTACTTGACTGTCTCGAACAACATCGAGCAGAGCCACGATGTTCGGCCCGCCCGAGAGATTCTGCAGAATCTTGATCTCGCGCTTGATCTTCTTCTTCTTGACCGGCTTCAGCACCTTGATGACGCACTTCTGGTAGTTGGCGACGTTGATGCCTTCGAAGACCTCCGAGTACTTTCCGCGTCCTATGATGGCGGTTTCAGGTTAGTCGGGACTGCGCGATGTGAAATGGGCGGGGACGCAGCAGCAGCAGACGTACCGATTTTGCGGACCACCTCGTAGTTCTCGAGCACGCCCCAGGTGATGTTGACGCTGTCGTAGTCCCAGTAGGAGCGGGGCATCTCCTGGTTGACGGTAGCATAGACGCGCGCCATCTTTGCAACTGGCCGGCACGGCGCAGCTTGAGCAGGCAGTGGATCGACCTTGGTTCAGGTTCACAGCTCTCGCCTGGACCGCGGAGAGGGCGGGCGAGTCTCGAAGAGTGCGGCTTGGGCGGCGGTCGAGCCGGAATTCGCTCAGCCGTGGGCGGTGAGCGATCAGGTAAAGAGATGCTCCGTGGATGTATGTTTTGTCTGGCGTGTGACGGTCGAGAGTGGGTAGTGCAGCCTCATGCCCCTCGTCGTCGTCGTCAAGCGAAAGGTCCGCCGAAGCTTGAAAAGCGGTGGGGGCCGGAGCTAGTTGCCTGACACTTGAGGCAGGCACAGCCAATACGAATGCGAGATAGGCCAGTCGCGATTACTGAAATTCGCGACTTCACCAATTTGTGAAGAACATGAACGTCGCCGATAAATATTCACAACCCACCTTTGGTCGCACGTGGAAGCCAGCGATGCTGAAAGAAGCTTCAAGTCTAATTCAAAATGCTCTACGACCTCAATGTTCCCTGGACGCCAGATGGTAACCCAGGCCTGCAAAGAACCATAGCCTTCCTCGACGAGCGCAAGTCTTCCACTCCAATATTGATTTACCTTTCAGTCTATAATCCAGTCTTTCAATAAATATAGTGGCTAACGGTATTACACAGTCGGCTACAACGTCCTCGCCCTCAACCACAACATCAACGGCGTTGCGCCCACAAAAAACATCAACCCGATCCCCTCACCCCTCCCCTTCGCCATCCCCCCCAAAACCACCATCCTCCGCCGCTGCACCTTCACCATCTCCGACCCCTCCCAAAATCACCGCCTCTCCTCCCTCGCCCCCGCCTACGACATCCTCGCTCTGCGCCCCACCACCGAAAAAGCCTTCCTCTCCGCCTGCCTCGCGCAATCCGAGCACTCCATAATCTCCCTCGACCTCACGCAACGCTTCCCCTTTTTCTTCCGACCCAAGCCATTGATGACAGCCGTAAACCGCGGTATTCGTTTCGAAATCTGCTATTCCCAAGCTATTGGAAACGCTGATGCGAATGCGAGAAGAAATGCGATCAGTAATACGCTGGCGATTATTAGGGCTACGAGGGGGAGAGGGATTATTGTGAGCAGTGAGGCGAAAAGCGTGTTGGGGTGCAGGGCCCCGGCGGATGTGGTAAATTTGTTGCAGGTTTGGGGACTGGGGCAGGAGAAGGGGATGGAGGCGATTGGACAGGGGCCGAGGTTGGTGGTTGTTAATGAGGGGATGAAGAGGAGGGCGTTTAAGGGGGTGATTGATGTTTTTGATGGTGGAGAGAGCACCGCTGTCAAGGACCCTGCTGCGGCTGAGGCGAAGGAGAAAAGTAAGGGGAAGGGAGGTGCGAAGAATCAGCAGAATGCAAAGGGGAAGGGGAATACGGCGGGTGGGAAGAGGAAGGGGGCACCCGGTACACCGAATATGGAGGGTACAACGGGTGAGAACCCGCCGATAAGCAAGAGGCAGGCCAAGAAGATGCGACTAGAGGCTGCGAGGGCGATGGAAGGAGTAGAGACGGGGCCGAACCAAGCAGCTGCCGACCCTACAACAAAGTGATTGCCGGCAGTGCGCCGTGCCCCATCAATATCTTCTACTGTGAGTTTCAGTCTGTTCTTCCCGCTGTATTTTCATGTGATGATATAATTTGCGATTGACCTCGTTTTCGTGGCACCCTCGCCGGGGTCGCTATACGTGACGAGCGGGTGATATTCATTCTTACATATCCTGATGAAAGAAGAACTCTCGAGCACTATCCCTCACTTTACTATGCAGGCATCATTGTGCTGACTTCCAGTCACTTAGCTGCAACTCTTCCCTCATGCCTGTCATCGGCATTGCCCCCGAGTCCCAAGGGGGAGTACTGCAACGTCTTCTATCTGCCTACTTGTGGTGAGTTCTCATATCTCAGGATTTCTAATCAGAAGAAAATGTGGAACTTAGATCTATGAACCTTGCTAACTTACGTTCAAGCTATCCGTCGAACTCAATGCACTACAAGCCTTCGGGGCGGACAAGCGGACAAGCACTCCACTAACAATAATACGTAGACATCAATTCATCTTGGTATTTGTCGACAAGTCTACAGAAGGCCGCCCAGCGAAACGAAACTCATCTTACACAGCACACACCACCACTCCCATTACCAATCCCCTCCCATTTCCTCCCGAAAAACCCATCGCAACAACGCCATATCCCAATCCATACCCAAGACCCTTCCTTTGGCCTCTCTTATGCGCTCCCAGTCACCTGAGCCGCCAAGTTGCCCAGGGTCAGGATACTGGCCAGCGAGAACGTGCTGATATCAACAGCTTCACTGTTCTGCACTTGTGCTTGCGCTACTGATGTTATCGATGACACGGCTGCTGAAGTGATGACTGAAGATGCGGCTGCTGAGGTTACCGATGAAACCGCTGCTGAAGTCGTTGCTGCTGCTGACGAGGAGGCCACTGCCGGTGACGAGACGACTGCAGAAGACGACAAAGCAACTGCTGAGGTGGAAGCGGCGTCCTATGGATCGTCAGCATATAGAAAAGGAAATGGGGACAGTGGAATGGGGAGAGAGAGGACTTACGCAAGCACCACCAGCTGTCTCGGTCACAGTCATCATCTGCGTGATCGTCTCTGCCAGTGCCGAAACAGTGACTGTGGGTGGCGCGCCACTTGCGAATACCGTAGTCGTCACAAAACTCAACTGTTCCCTATTTCAATCCACAGCCATTAGCAAATCTGTCTTTACTCTCTCGTCCACCTTCTCATCCATCTGTCCATCCTCCCGCCTCCGAAACCGTTAAAAGGAAATCAACTCACACAGCACCCCCACTCCCAACAGCAGCCACACTACTCGCAGCAACCGTCGTAACGGCTGGCGTCGCAACCTGGGTCTCGGTAACAACAAGCACGGAAGGCTGGGGCGCGGCGCCTTCAGGGTTGATGATTATTATGCTAGGTTGGGCGGCCTTTTGGCCTTCGAGTGCGCCGAGCTGGTTTTCGAGGGCGCCGAGTTGGGATTCCAAGCCGGTTAGGAGACCCGAGTCATCGTTGTTATTGTCGTTGTGGTTGTGGCCGTCGAAGGCTGCGAAGGGGTCGAATCCGCCGTGGGGGAGGGCCTGGGGAGGGAGGTTAGATGGGGGTGGGTGGGTGATGGGTATGGTGATGAGAAGGCGATGGGAGTGTTGGTATGTGGAGGGCGACGATAATGAAGATTGAGGGAACATCGGCTTGTAATGAGCAGGAGATCAGAAGGATGTCATAACGTACTAGTGAGAGGGCAGAGAAACTTGCTATTAGGAGGGCGGAGGGGACGAATTTGTGCATCTTGGAAGTATTGAAGAAAAGAAGGTTTGATGTTAAAGAAAGGCGGCTATTCGGAGACTCGTTCGTCGTGAGTCGTCCAGCGATTAAGAAAACCGTCAACGGCTACAAAGGGCAAAAGAAAGCAGCAGACCAGCCGTGAGAGAATCGAAAGAGAGTGACCAGCACGAATGTTGGAGAAACAATGAAGGTCTTGGCTGGCTAGTGTAGAGAGAAGAGAAGAATCACGATGGAGAAATGCCAGACTACTGAGAGAGTCTGGACTGAGTGTTCGAGGAAAAGAAATGCGGGCCTAGATCATGCTTCTTCTATGGACCCCAGAGGTAGATCCTGCGTGATGCACGGATGTATATAAACCGCGGGATTATGGAACCTCGAGATGACTGGAATAGTACCAATGTGGTGCGAGAGGCGGCCGTGTCTGACGAAGCGCCAGTGTCTGCACTTTGTGAGTGCTTGGCTGGACTTGGCCTCAAAAGCTTGAAAGATTGGCCATGGGAATCAGAGAAGTTGGAGGCGACTGCACCGTGTGGAGGCACTGGGTGATGAGGAGTCTCGAATCTGGTCGGAGATGAGAGGAAATGGTGGCTTGTTACAATGCTGAAGCATGGCGAAGCTATTCCGAGACCAGGCTGTGACGGGGAAGGTTTCACGGCGCGACCCGCTTCCGAGCGCCAGTTCACTTGGGGTTTTCGACAGACGGCGATCGAGAACTTGGAATAATTCGAGTGCGCACCAAAAGCGATGACTAATTCGTCGTTACTGGTTTTTAAAAATTTGTACAAATACTTAGGTTGAGATGGTGGTGGTTGTGGAGTTGGGAGAAGGTCAGGGTGGGGGCGGATGCATGCGGCTTGGCATTGACCCTCTCGCTCCAACGCAAAATCCCCAAATCCTCTGCGCGCCTGTCGATGGCTGAACAGTCTCTCGGAAATTGGCGTGGAATTCTCAAAAAACTGTAGCGAGAATATTTTTGGGCGAATCAGAGGCCCAGATTTGAGTTGGTCTTGGTTTTGTTGCGTATCGACGGATCGGCCCCCTCCCTCTTCACCATGGACTACCCTTACCCAAGGAATCGTGTTTGGCCACCACGACCGCAAATCTTGACTGTGTTCGATGGTTCTGCATGCGCTGGATAGCCATTCTCTTTGGCGTCCTGTCTGACATAAATTTCAATCGTCGGCCTCCTTCCATGACTTTATACGACTGAGGTGGATGTGCAACACTTTCCAACACCTCCACTTCCCCAATACGACTTATGACATTCGACTACCTGGAATATGATCAGACGTAGCTAAACATCAAGCATGCCCCTACACACAACGAATCATCTTTATTCCAACCCAGCATCCAATCCCAACCATCCGATGATCCCACCACCACCTCACCCAGCAATCAACCCAACCTTCGTCCCATTCCTGCTACTCGTACTAACCCTCAACTCCTCCACCCACTCCTGCACCTCATCTCTACACTTCACCCTCTCATACCTTTGTGCCATCCTCGCCAGCACATACTCAATTTCTATCTCGGCCAGGTTCTTCGCTGGACATGTGCGAACCCCCCAGCCAAATGGCTGGTAGCTGACTCCAGGATTAAAGTCTCTCGTCCAGCGCTCTGGACGGAAGGTTTCGGGGTCGGGTTGGTAGCAGGGGGCGAGACGGTGCAGGGCGTAGATGGAGGTGCTGATGATGGTGCCGCGGGGGACGAACATGGGGGAGGTGTGGAATGGGCCGCCGCCCGTGGGGAGGACGGTGTTGTTGTAGGTGTAGCGGGAGGCGCCGCTGGCGACGGGGTAGAGGCGCAGTGCTGTGGTGATTTTGTTAATTGGATGTTTGGAGTGGGTTGTTGAAGAAGATGGGAAGATAGAGAAGGAGACGTGAGTAAGGCATGGATGGGATACGCACTTTCTTTCACTACTTGGGAAATGTAGGTCAGGCTTTTCAGGCGCTCAAGAGTTAGAGGTGCGTCACCGAGAACTAGGACTTCTGCTCGTAAGTTGGCCCATTTCTTGGGGTGGCGGCACAGTTGGAAGATGGCGTTTCCGATGGTGATGGCGCTTGATTCGTGGCCTGCGAGAAAGACTGTTTAGACAATGATGTCAGCTTCCGTCCGCACCAAATCGCGCAAAGTTCGTGCTTATAAGACGTTCGTGGTAATGGAATCCAGGGGCTGCTTTTTACCATGCAAGATCTGATTCCTCAACTCCTCGCGATTGTCAGATTCCATAGCCATATCTTCCAGTAACACCACCTTTCTCCCCGGAACATCTTCATCCAACACACTCTCAGTCTTCTGGTTTATCTCAGCAAGAAGCTTCTTCCGATATTCAAGTGCTTTATCAACATAGTAGTCGGCGAATGCATGAGCTATCTTGATGGATTCGTAGTATTTCTTGTCACGGTACAGGAAAGCTAGTTTGCCAAGTTGGAAGCGTTTTCCTGTGCCCATTTGTGCGTAATGGAAAGCATCGAGGAATTCTTGGGAGCGCTGTGGTTCTTCGGCGTCAAGGATTCTCATGGATTTGCCGAAGAGGAATTGCGTTGATGTGTCGATGAACTTGACAGAAATCAGAGATGAGAAATAGAAAACAGAAGCAGAGGTCAGGTGATAGGTATGTATGGAACTTGAACAAAAACACTTAGATATGAGATGACGCACTAATTTGCACAACAGCGGCTTCAAATCAACAGTCGACCCATCAGTCGGAAGCGCATAAAAGAACTTCTGCAAATTCGCCTCAAAAGCCGGCAAGTTAGCAATATTCGTCCTGCTAAACGTCGGTCTCAGGAGCGCTCTCGAATGTTCCCAAAAAGGCCCATCCATAGTAAAAACACCCTCTCCCAGAAACGGAAGCGTGGCATTTCGTCTCATGGGTTGGAAGCCATAGTCTTTGAAATTTGTGGTCGTGATTGCTTGCAGGTTTGCGGCATTGATGGTGCAGATTTGTGGCGAGCCTTGAGAGATGGCGGAGAAGGTTTTGCCGGGCGCTTGTAGTGGTTTGTCCAGCCGGAGAGGGATTTGAAGTTTTTGGCGTTGGAGGTGTTGAGACGGAAGAGGTCGCTGCCGAAGAGGGGGTCGGTGTGTGGGTAGGCGGGGGGTGGTTGGCACTTGTGCTGTTTCTTGAGGCGGTGGATTGTGAGACGGTTGCGGAGGAAGCTGAGGAGGAAGTATCCGGCTAGGGCCAGTAGCAATGGGCCGCCGAAGCTGGATAGAAATCCCATGGTGAGGGAATTGGGTGGTGGGAAGGATGAGGGTGATGGTTTGGGTTTGTACAACATAAACTGAGGGACGAGGTAAGCTGCGGCGGTTAGCTGTTAGTAGCAGGGGTGTGTTGGATGTCCAATCACGTATGCTCTTGCGGCACCACTTCGACCCATAAAAGTTGCTTATTCTGAGTGCAATATTACTCCGCCACGGGCTGTTCCGATTATCCACGACCGGGGTTTTGATAAGAGCGTGGCAGCCTCTTGAGAATACCATGCCTGGAGAAACCGCACTTTCAGCGACTCCTCAGCACACGTGAAACGCCCTTTTCGTCTTTGCTATTACTTTACGTCAATCCTGCCACGCGGAAGCGAGGGCATCCAAACCAGTCATCAATCAATAGAGCAAGTGTCATTCCCTTATAGAACACACACCGTTGCGAATTTGGAATGCGCTGTGGAATTCTCCGCTATAGCTTACACGGAACCAACGGACATTAATACATGCACAGGCTTTTCAATTTTTTCGATCGTTTCATTAACTAATAACTACCCGGTTCTGTCTCGAGAGTCTAGGTCTCGCCAAAAATGCCAAGTCATCGGCTGACGACTGGCTCACTGTTCTCGTCCTGGTATCTATGTCCGGCCATCCTCATCACGCCCCGTTTGCCTCCTCCGTCGAAGAAGTCCTTGCCGTTGCTCCCGAGGCTGCTGAGATCAAAGAAATCACCAATGTCCATCTTCCTCTTTGATCCTGCAAGTTGTCTGTTGGCGTTGCTTGAAGACCTTGTGTTCATCCGAGGGGTGTGATTGTTGTTGTGCCGATTGCGCGAGGACCGAGGGATCAGAAGATGTGCAGCCAAGTCCAAGTTGTTGTCTTGAGATTCGATGTCTTGGACATGAGGCCAAAATTCAGTATCTGAGGAGGCTTTGAAAATAATAGGTCAAATCAGTCCCAGTTTGAGGGTTGAACTGAACTGAAACTGCCAGTTCGAAGTTTCTGGCGACGAGCATCCAAGAACCATCCGGTTTCCACAGCATTTTGTCATTTCGAGTGTGCACCACAGAAAGCATTACTAGCATATAAGCTCCTAACCAGATAGAATGCGGTTCTCTTTATCGTTGACATCTCTATCCACAGCCATAGCCAGATCGGCCATAGCAAAAGCGGTAGCGGTAGCCGAGTCGGTAGTTAAAGCGGCAGTCGAAGCGGTAGCAGTGACGGTAGCCAAAGAGGTGTCCATGGCAAAGGCAGTCGTCCTTGGTTGATAGCCGGAAGGAGCCACAGAATCATCTAGGCGAGGACAACCACCTGGCTGCGAAGTTCTCCAGAAGCTCACGCTGACGCTCCATGGCCTCCTTAATAGCGTTCTCGCCGCTTGCTTCCCGCTTCTCGCACTCCATGCGAACTTGTTGCGAGCGCACCACCTCAGATTCTGTCATGTCGCAAACATTGATAACGCATTCGTTTGAGAACATGCCTACCTCGCCCTTGGAGTCCTGGCCCTTCCAATAAAACGCATCTGAAATCTCAATGTTGGTGACGACGTCACCCGGAACCAGATCCAACTTCCATGGTGATCCAACTTAGCCGACCAGAACCGTTCCGCGCTGCCCCTCGGAGATGACCATCGCAGCTGCCTCGTTCTGCTTGGTGTCCGCAACCTCCGTATTCTCGAGGTCGTCAGGAAGCGAGTCGATCCAATCACTGACGCAATGGTCGTGGTACTCATGATGCATCCACATACCCACGTACTCGCGACGGGTCCAGATGCCACAGTCAGGCTCGGCATTCTCAAGATTGATTTCCCCCAAAATCCCCGTGTTCTGGTAGCGGGGATGGGTCGACAGCTCGACGGGTTCGTTCTGGTCCGATACGTTGACGTTGGCGTAGGTTGACTCCTCATCGTAATGATCATCGAAGAACGTCTGGAAGAAATTGGCAACCAGTCTGCTCACATGTTCGTCCTTTGTGAAGATATCAAGACAGTACTTGCGGAGGCTCCCAGTGCGCCGGTTGTTGAAGTACAGCTGCTTCACATAGAAATCCAACAATAACATGAGACCTTCCTTGGGGGCTAGGAGGTGGCACGCTTCGGGATGAGCGGTCGTGGCGGGGTAGGGATCTGGACAAGATGCCAGCTTGGTGAACACCGACATCTCGTAGTGGCGAAACCACTTGATCTTCAGTCTGTCGTCGCCAAATATCTCTGAGGAATGCGGAACCCGTGAAGGAGATTGGGGGTACGGTCCATCACCGGTGCGTAATGCTTGAAGAGATTCAACTTCACGTCCGTAAAGGCCAGCAGAGACACGGTAAAGTCAATCTTCACACGCAAGTCGGGCGTCTGCGCAACATTAGCGTCTGACCAGTTTGAGCATCGCAATAGAGGGGAGAGATGATGGCAGCATAATGCGCAGAAGTGTTGGGGAATAAGTAGGGCTTACCTCAATGGCGGCTTCCTTGATTGCATTCTCCAAGATGTTGTCCAAGCCGTAGGGTTTGCCGTTCACATATGAGGGTTGCAAGGTCGGAGAGTACGCAACTGCCAAGGCCAAACTCGTCGACTCCGGGAAGTAAGCAGGGGGAGGTGGGAATGGAATCGACGCCATGGCCGACATTGAAGTTCCGTCGGGGCCAGGGCTCCAGTGGCCAAGGACCGTAGATCCAGTAACGACTTCTCTGTAGATGAGTGGAACCTTGGCAGAGCTGTATTCTCTGGAAGTCATGAGGGGAGCCATGGTAGCGCTGTATTGCCTGGAAGAGGGGATTTAAATACGGCGCAGTTGATGTAAGTAGGTAAGCAGGTTCTCGGTTGCGCACAACAAATTTGAAGATGAGAGACGCGTCGCTCCAGGAGGCAGGGTTGAGGTTGTGTTGGTATCCAAGATGAAGACCCAATGAGTGTCAATGCCTGCGCGCAGGTGGAGATAGCTGTGTTGAACAGTCTATGTTGAAGGACCTGGCTGATGTCAGCAAGGAAGTCGGTGGCGCTGCGCGGTGAAGGTCCCGTCAGTGTCCCTTGGGATCACTCACCAATGCGCGCTTTGGATCTGGTCCGTATGCCCTGCGGTGCCAGGCGCAAGGGGATGCCAGAGCAGTAGGCCAGTATTGAAGGTCGTTGGAAGGAAGGAGATTCAGCTGCTGTTATTGCGCAAAGCAGAGTGGATATGAAGCGCAGATCTTGCAAGAACTTGGATCATGAAACTGGAAGCAGGAAAGAAAAAAGGAGAGGAGAAGGAGAGCTGGGAGCGTTCTGGCGCTTTTATGCTGGAGCATGGTGGCCCTTGCACTAGCGCGGTTTTGGACAGGTAGAACCTTTGTTTCCTTCAGATCCCGTTACGAGGCTATTCACGAGGCCGGAGGGAGCCGTCACAGCGAAGAAGATTACGGGAACAGGAGATCTTTTTTATGCTACTCATACTTGGCTCCCAGACGGCCCAGAACTTATAATCGAGTCTGGTAAGCAACGCCAGGCTCTATGAAGATATCCTGGAGCTGTTGTTGCTTGCTCTTACTGTCTGGTGAGTGGGTTTGGCTGCGCAGTCGATCTGAAGCTGGTTTCGGAGGTGGCCCCCTGCAAACGGGAGGTTACATGGAGCAGTTCTGGAGCCTAAACTGCTCTTTCCATCTGCCCAAGTGAAGCCTGCGCCCTGTAACGAGTTCCAGAAGAGTGTGTCTCGTAGCTTCATGTGGTGGACGCAAAAATCTATCAAGGACAAGGTCAGTCCTACTCCACCAGCGCCCAGAATCGGAGCTAGATTGACCCGCTGCGGAGTGATTAGACGACTAAAGAAGCCGGCAAGACACTTCACGGAGGATAGGACATGATGGTTCTACCCTGGGTGAGCCATAATCTGAATCATTGGCTGCTGAAGATACGGCTCTGCCAATAGCTTCTTTCTAATCTGGAACACGGACTCAGGGTCGTTTCCTAAAGCTCAGGGTAGCTATGCCCATGTTCCCGGCCTTGACGGCAGTAGTCCTCACTCTTCACATGTTGGAGAGCAACCGCAGTTGAACGAGTCCGTCCAAATCCATTCCGAATCCGCTTTCCACGCGCACAATCCATGTGCCAAACCACTCGTTACGTCCAGGTTCAAACGTCTTGTGCGTAGTCTTGTGGCATCCACTCGTCAAATTAGAGGATTGCGGGAATAGCCTTCATTCACTTAGGGGCTCTTCCTTCTGATATCCCCGGAGCCTTGACCTGGGGACTTGAGAGCTCTTTAAGGACCCACATGAGGAGGATCAGCCCCGATGCTGTACGGCTATGACGCTACATGATATTCTTTGTATATAGAGGCATGGCGAGAGAGTATTCAAAAAACAGCCGCGCCCCGTCCGTATAAAGGTTGAAAATAGTGAAGGAGACAATAGAGAAAAGATAGCAGGTGCTCCTTTGCGTCCAGCGTTGCGGCTTCATGTGACCCGTTCCCAATAAAGCATGTCTATATATTTCCACGTTATGTGGGTACCACATTTCACCTTAGACGCAATGTGCGGTGTTCAAATCTCAGGATTGGATTAATATCAGGGCATAGTGCCGTATTTGGTGGTAGCACCGTAAGAGAGCGCCCGGCTTCGAAAACTCCTCACCCCAAGGAGCCTACGTAGCTCAGCTCCAAGTCCTTCTGTCCCTAGCGAATGCAGGTGTTCTTCGCGTGCTACGTCTTCAGATGCAATGGGGATATGTCTTGAGGTTTCCGTATGACGGGCAATCGAGCATTGCCATGCATGGACTGGGCGAACGCGGGCACAAGCGGAATTTGTCCGGGCTAGGTGGTGCAGAACCGTTGATGGTGACGCATGGAGTACTTGAGCGAGTTCGGGACCTAGCCAAGATAGGCAGTCCCGTCATCAGCCACCATCAGATGGTGTCTGGCTCGGTCGCAGACGAAGTGGGCGTAGTAGACCGCTGGGTGAACCGACACGGTCGTGGTAGCCCGAGCGTAACTGCTGCAGTGATCAAAGCACAGACGCTGCAATGCTGGCCTGAGAATTTCGAAGATATTCTTGCCTGTCGCAAGCTTGGCCAAGTCTAGTTTGACATCAGTCTCCTTGGGCTTGATCCTGGTGCTCTTGTCTGCTTTTTGGAGCTCGGCCAGCAGCATTTTCATCGGTTCTTTGTCGACAACATATCGACAGGTCGGAGGCGCTCATGACATTCTGTGCCTCGAGGAGAAGAAGAGCTTGATGAATCATGAACCGGCATATGAGGAAGGCAGGTTTCGAATGCATAGTCGAGAACATGGGATGAAGATGGATCGCAGAATTTCGGGGTTGGGGAGAAAAAACGACGTCGGAGAGCTCCAGAATCCGCAACTTCTATATATCAACTTCCTTGGGCTCCATCCGATCGAGACTACATCAAAGACAAACTCTGGGCCATCCATGTTCTTGAAGGCGGTGGTCAGAAGAATGCGAGTCTCTTGGGCGGCAAACGTCTGTGAGGACAGGATGTTAGCCAACATTTAAGCTGTTATCCATTTCAATATTACCTTGTCTTTGCCTCGTAACTCAGACTTCTTGGGAACGCGCCCCATCCATGTACTATGGTTGCGCGCCCACGAAGATGTTGGAGCCCGGAAACCAAGAGGGGGAAGCAGGCGCCATAGCCACAGCAGACTCCGCAGTTTGTCCCAGGTCAATGGCGAGCGTACCATTGTCGGAGGCATCCAACATGCTTTTCAGATTTCTCAAGCCATAACCATGCTCCACGTCGACCTTCACTTCCTCACCATAAACGTAGAATCCCGGGGGCGGTGACCAAAGTCGAGCGCGAGGAGCCGCAATACGGATCGGACCTTGGACTGTTAATCAGCAGACATACATTTGCGATATGATAGAACCAGGTACCGCGGGTGATCCACTTGATACCACCGTACTCGTTATTGTGTACAGTGTCACCGGGTCCGGCTTCGTTTGAAGCCTTTCCATATTGCCAATGCCCATGCCGCCTAGAAGAAATCCTTGGTCGGCTAGTCTCCCAGGGGAAGCAGGAAGTACGCATTGTGGCTGCTCGTGTAGGTGTATTTCATGGTACAGCTCGTCGGGGTCCGGCACCGCGGCTGGCACCTGGTGGTCGACTTGCGTTTGCATCTGGGGCTGGCCACGCCGTCTGGCATGAGTGTGAAGCCACGGTCACACTCGAGCTTTGCAAATACGCAGGTCAGGCATGATGAGCCGCCCAACAGCGGCTTGCAGACTTTGTTGGCTTGACGGCAGTTGTCACCGGAGGGTGGTAGCTGGGGACCTTGGTGGGAAGCGCCAGAATTGCCATCCTCGTCTCCGACGTTCTCGCCAATCTCGCCAATCTCGCCAATCTCGCCAATCTCGCCAGCGCCATCTTCACCCATCACCAAAGCTTGCATGTGGGTCGGGGGCATATCGTCGGGGGAGGAGTGCCCTCGAAGCCGGGATCGTCCATAAGGACTTGCGGGAGCGACGCCAACCACGCGTCGACAGTCCCTGAACTCTTTAGTCACTAATGAGGAAGGTAAGCAGCTATTACAGTGTTGAGCAGAGTGAGAGAGGCTTGGAAAAACAGACATACCTTGCAAAGATAATGGACCTTTCTTGACTTGCAGACTGTGGTTGAGAGATCGAGTGGGTTGTTGCTGCCGACAGAAGAAGGGTGATTTTGGAAGAAGACACAATGGTCAACCCTTCTGGACCTGCGCAGTATGGCCAGTATCACGGTGCGCAACTGCAGGGCAGGGGTCAAGGTGGAACGATGTTGTGAGCTGGAGAGGGAAGCTCTCCAGCGTGGGCGGAGCCATAAGGGCTCCCATAGCCCAGCGCCGAGCTAAGGGCACGTGCCAGGAACGTGAGTGCCTAAGGCACGACAGTACCGTCACAGCCAGCATCCGAGTGTATTGTTGGCGGCGAGAGAAAGAGGGGTGTCGGCCAGGAGAATGGAAGATGCATTTTGCAGCCACTGGAATTGGGGCA
Organism: Cyclaneusma minus; assembly: GCA_037179335.1. Taxonomy (NCBI): domain Eukaryota; kingdom Fungi; phylum Ascomycota; class Leotiomycetes; order Marthamycetales; family Marthamycetaceae; genus Cyclaneusma; species Cyclaneusma minus. The sequence goes on along the minus strand of JAKZHN010000050.1, from coordinate 41,029 downwards.
GGGCTCGGAGTCGTCCAAACGTTGGGCCTTCGTGACAGTGAGTTAGCGTGAGATCAGGTTGGGCAACGCGCAAAGGCCACGCAAGGACAGGAGTTTTTAGATAGGAATAGAGCTCACCTTGTACCTGATGTACCAGTAGTTCCCAGGCAGCATGGTTTTGGTCTTTGGAAGCGTGACGAAGGTTGCTGCACGAAGAGGCGCGTGGTCGTGGTCGTGGACAATTGTTATGTTGTTGGAGTGACCGTGGATGGATTGATTTGAATTCCAACTCCCCAATCCATGCTCCACATTTTGTCACCTACGGCCAAGCGTCTTATCCTCGTCTCGGGAGGTTTGCAAAGCCAGATCACATCGAATGTCCGTATCTTTGCTTTGGTAGGACGCTCTCCCAAGACGTAAGCATACCAGATCTTGATATTATTGTCTGGACGCCGTTTGTTCGGAACCCGCTTCAAGAGCCATCCGGGTTTCACATCATCGTGAACCACAGTCACGAAGAAGTATCGGATCGGGCTGTCCGGGGTATCATTCTGAAGCCAGCCTGGCCAATGAAAGACCTTGGCGAAGTACTCGGAGTGTTCTCGATAGTTTGAGGAATGTGCACGGTACTTCCTCTTATCCTCGGTGTCTTCCTTCCATGGCTTGTGGGCCAAGTACTTGCCATGTATGAAAGGGTACCCCGGGCTGTGATGCGGTTGTGTTGTCTTGGGCCGAGGTCTGGAAGAGCCACGTAGTTGGGGTCACGTTCTGACTAAAGTAATGGCAGAGCAGCGGAATGTCACGGCACTGACTTGAGCTTGAGCCATGACCACCCGGTGATACCACGTGACCCGCGCTAGCCTTAGCATAGGCGCAGGACCCTTATGGCCCTGCGTGCCTGGAGACCTTCCCTCTCCAGCTCACAACATCGATCTACCTTGACCCCTGCCTTTGCGTACCGTGATACGGAAACTCCTGGAAGACCCGCCATGTTGGGTGATTTTGGGGGGTGCTGGTCGTTGTGCGTAGAGGGAAGGAGTTGGATCAGAGCAGGGCGAAGCTGTGGGGGTCGAAGGGAAAGAGGCTTTTATGGTCGAGGAGCTATGAAGAAGAGCTTCAGCGCATTTGCTTTGAAACAGGCATCAGAAATACCCTAAAACCTTGGTCTTGTCTTGTATGCGGATGTGGACCCGAGGGAATTGGTTCTCCGGAAGACGGGCCGTGGAGAGGTCGTGGAAACCGGGTGGCAGGAAGAAGAGCCGACGGCGTGGAGCTACAGTACGAGATGGACCTTGGGCTTTCAGTCAGCCGAAACACCTCATAATAACGATACATTTCAGACTACATACCCTTCTCGATTCACTTCACGCGACCAAACTCGTCCTTATGTACCTTATCCCCAGGTCCGGGCACGTACTGGCTGTCCTGGCCATTACAAATCTCTCCAACAACAGGTGAAGTTGAAAGAGTCGATGGTGGTTAGTCAGTCCTGGACCTTCGTGGGCTTCCCGACAGGCCGTATTATCATCTGTATGACCGTTAGGGGCCCATTCTCGTGCAGTAGAACAAGCGATAAACCAAACTCACCTCAATCATCTTGCTCCTCATTTTCTCTCGTCGTTCACCCATGCCGATCGCCATGTAGCTCAAGAGCGGGACGTGTGCGACGGACGAGACATAGGAGTCTCGGTGGATGTTGGAGGTCCATCACAATCAATTATGAATCGATGCAATCGAGGTCGACAACTTGGTTGACGGCGTCAATCTCGACCAGGTCTTTGACAGGAGCGCGGGGCTCATGGATCTCGTCTCGCATTACCAACGTTCATGGCTTAAGCGTCAACCTGCATCTCTCCGGTAAGAATGGAGGCGAGGTTTCCGCAATCAACCTGGATGTAGAGACTTGACGTGGGGCATGAGGGGTGTAGTTCGAGTCCTCTTCTACCTGAGGAACAAGCAGAACAGCGGTGACTTTTAGAGTAGCGGCCGGTCCGACTCGAGAACTTCGATATGTCGCTCAAGGTCGTCGACATATTGGTTAAGGTCGTCGGTGCCGCTCCCGCTGGATATTGTGGCTAGGAGGTGTAGTCTGCGCAGTAATCGGCAGGGAAGGAAGAGGAGGATGCTAAGGTGGAGATAGCTGTTGCGCCGAGGAGATGTTTTAGTCGAGCTTGAGCGTGTGGTTGTTCAACTTCTGCTTGTCGGCGAGGAGATCATCCACAAGGACTCGTGGAAGGCCCGCCAGCCAGGCCTCGACAGTGCGTTGTGCCTTTGTGATAAATATCGAGTTAGCGTGAGGTCAGTCCAGCCGACGCATATAAGAGACGCAAGGAGAGGAGTTGTTGGATCGGAATAGAGCTTACCTTGTACTTAATCTCCCAGTAGTTGGGCAGCATGGTGGAAGTTCCTAAACGAAGGGGCGCGTGGTCGTGGTGGGGGGGAGTTGCGTGGTCGAAGTGACCGTGGAGGGATTTGACATGCGCGAATAGTAGCAGTTGCTGTCGTGCTAGGGGCGAAAAGCGCGGAGGTGGCAGGAGTTGGTCGTAGCGGGAGCCCAACTGGTATTTCATATTTTCAAGCTCACGAATTGGGGAAGGGAGGATTGTCTGGAAAGCTTGGCAGTCGAGCGAAGCTGATGGGGTAATCGCTGGTAGGCTGAGTGAAACCCAGACTGTTGTTTTGGCCCGCGTTACTTATCACTTCATTCGCGCACTAACGACACCCTCCTGGCTTTTATTTTGTAAAACGGATACTTTAATAGCATGGCGCAAATATTGATGGTGTTCATTTCACGTCCTAATATCTCCAATTCTTCAATTTCCTACAAAGAAGAAGGGCTTAGTTTAGGCAGAATCTAGCATAGATAATAACCCCGACCCTTGTACCCGACGGCGCGCTGCCCTCGAAGCCTGGATCCTCCAAGAGGACCGTTGGAAGAGAGGCTAGCCATGCCGCGACGGTCTCCTTCGCCTTCTGCGCATATTGCGTCAGTGTGAGATATCTCAAAGGATGCGAAAAGGTGAGGACAGAAGTTGAGAAGTGTCTTTGCGGGGGAAATAAAGCTCACCGTCATGATGGCTGCAAAAGTGTCCATCTTGATCGCGCTGTATTGTGGTGCTGATTGGGAAATTTAGGTATATTCTCGCCAGTTGTTGTTGGGATTACAGCGGGTGGTGAATCTCAACACACGTGTTGAGTGACTCTTGATTTGTGACCGAAGATGGAAGGAAAAGCGAGAGCGGCCGAGTTTGGGTAAGGGCTCCTGCGCTTGTCTGCCCTAAGCTCCTATTCGAGCTATTTACGGCTACAGCATGGGCCACTATATGACCTATGCCCGCGTTTTTCCGGTATTTAGTTAATTGGCTAACCCCCTTCACTACAAACATTGCTTCAACTTGGGAACTCTATCCAGCGCGGAAATTATTTGCCCGAAGGTTCCACTCGCAACTCTATACCTATCTTTGTAAATAAGTCTCGTTGTCCTAACCTTGTTACGATACAAAATATTGCAGATTCTTTTTGGCAAGCGTTGCGCGAAATGGTTTTTCTCCTCCAAACTCCAAATTTCCTTCCACAACGCAACCAATTTACTAGCAACGTGTTAACCCGGGCTAATTTTATCACTTGCTTCTTGAACTCACTGCAAACTTTTTCGGAAACTCTGGATGACCATCCCTGCTTTTTATCCATATTTCGTGATCAGTGTTATGTCTTTTGCATTCCCTTCTCCATCTAGCCCTCCTTTCTTTCCCAAGACACTGAGTGAGACGATGTTATAGGGCGTACAGCCAGGGAGTAGGTCGTCAAGGTAGGGTAGAGTGATTCTTAGGGAGTTAAAGATCGGGGAGCTCGCAGGAGCTCTTAAGTAGGGTGGGTGGTCCGTGCGGAGCACCCCTGTTACACTATGCCCCCCTTTTAAGGCTCGCGCCCTCGAGAGCCAGGGCTGATTAATAGCTAGATAGGTAGTTAGTTAAGTAATTACATAATTAGATAATCAAGTAATTAAGTCAAATAGGTAGGTAGAAGATTTAATAATAGTAGATTCGGATAAAAAGCACTTATTCAAATATAGAAATACATGGCTGAACAGCCGTAGGGTGCCCAGCTGGGATTTTAAAAGCAAGCAAATCATATAGGAATAGGTGTCCTTTTGGGACTTAAATAGGTGGCTAAGCAGCCGTAGGTTTGGGTGCCCTGCGGGGACTTTAAATTATGTAGGAATTGGTGCCCCTTTGGGACTTGTGCCCAATTGGAGATTTGAGAAGCAAGCAAATTATATAGGAATTAGGCCCTTTTGGGATTTAAATAAATAGCTAAATAGCTATAGGTTCGGGTACCTTGCGGGGACTTTAAATTATATATAGATCGGTATATTTTAGGCCCTATTTAAAAAGCTCCAGGCTGCTTTGAAACACATTGGAATTGGCAAATTATATAAGGTATTTATACCTTAAGCAAGGATTTATAAATGCCTTAAACAAGGATTTATAGGATAGGATTTGGGCAGGCAAGCGTTGCCAATCGGCAAATTATGGCCAAGCTATAAAAATCAGGTCTTGCTTTAAATAGGGATTTATAGGCTGGCGTATTCGGAAGTCGGTTATAAAATGCTTTAAATAAGGATTTTCAGGGCTGCGCATAGCAGAAAAGGAATTAGGGAGCGTTGGGGGTTTTAAAAGCTCGTCGGAATATATTATCGGTCGGGATTCGAATAGATTTATAGGAGTTAAATTAGTGCTTTAAATAAGGGCTTATATATCGGAAATTCAGGCAAGCGTTATTAGGCTATAAAATGGCTATAGCCAAGCCGCAAAAATTGGGTTTTATGCCCTAAATAAGGATTTATAGGGATGCGCATTACAAAAAAAGCGAGAAAAGGTCGGTTCGAGATTAGGTAAGCTTATCGGGTTAGCTCGTCGTATAGCTATAGCCAATACCATCGGTTTTTACTTAATTTAAAATTAGCAAATCGGGACGATTTACCGGCCGGCCACCGGGTTTTAAAAAATTACAATATTATAAGGCGTACAGCCAAGGAATAGGTCGTTAAAATAGGGTAGAGTGATTTTTAGGGAGTTAAAAATCGGGGAGCTCGCAGGAGCTTTTAAATAAGGTGGGTAGTTCGTGCGAAGCATTTTTATTATAAACGATATTATAAAAAACGTTTGGTATTATTTTTATTAATTTAAATATTAATATAGCGGGGGATCTATTAAAATTTACGAAAGGGCGAGAATAATAATTAATAGGCATTTTTGCGCGGGAATAAAATTTACCTTAGTAACGCTTTAGAAATTATTTATAATACGGAGATTATTAAAGGCAATTAAATACGTATAAAAAGGTTTTCTCGCTAATTGCTTTGCTAATAGCGGATTAGCTACTAGGTCGCGCTATAAAAAATCATATTTATATCATACACGTATTTTTTCAAATTCACGACGAAATTTAATATAAAAAAAACGATTCCTATTAAAATAATAAAGTTAATGGATCCCTAGCCCCCGATAACGCATTATATCTCGCTATTAACCATCGATTATACCTTTTTTATACGCTTTCGTACGCGTTATAATAATTTGTATATAAAAGGCGAAAAGGAAAACGAGGTCGATAAAAATATTGCATAATTTGCCGCCGCGAGGGAAGAATTTATTATAATTTTTTAGGCTTTTTGCGAGTTTTATAATCGAAAACTCCTTTAAATCGCTTAGCGTAATTCGTATTTCATGCTAAGGCTAGCGATTAGGTCGGATTTTAAAAAAAGCCATTTATATTAGCTAAAATAGGATCGCGATATTATGGGAAATACGTATTACGTGGGCCCCAAATATAGGTCACGACGCCGAATTTGGTATACCGGGTATCGCCCGGACCGGCGACACGATCGGGGTTTAGAGCTCGAATTAGGGTTTGCGAGCATGATTGGCATAGGCACACCTAGACGGGTGGACGACCCTTATAGCTTAGGTCGTCCACCACGTTTTTCGGCACGGAGGCCAACCAGCTCGAAACCATCGCCTTCGCCTTTTGCACGTGGAGCCTGGCCTTGGCTTGCTATACGCCGTAATAGGTTAGTAGGAGATTTATTTAAATAGCGCGGCGAAAAAGCGGGGACCGAGAGGTTTTTAAAAGAGAGAAAGCAGGGTCGACGCGTTAGAATAAAGCTTACCTCGGCAAAAGCTTGCCACTAGTCCATTTTAGTAAAAAGGTAAAGCAATTAGGCATGAAAGCGTATAATTGCTGGAAGGTTTTGCCTCGATATTTAAAGCAGGGAGGTCGAGAAAATTAAGCTACGCTATTGCGGCGACGTAAAGCGAGGGGTGCTAAGAAATTTCAAATTAAGCGCGCTTTATTTTAAGCTAAGCGGTCGGCGCTAGTAATTAAGCGAAAATTTAGCGCCTATTAAAGCTTTTGCAACCTTTGCTACCTAAAACTTTAGCTATGGAATAACCAAAGGCCGGAAAGCCCGAATATTTGGTACCCGGTAATGGAAATTTTGCATCGTTTATCGGAGCGCGGAGAAAAGGAAAGGCTGGGCGCAATATAAATTAAGGTATTATATTATATATTTAAATTGGTGATTTCGGGATAATAGATAAAAATTATAGGTTAATACGCAACGCTGCAAAAGCTTGGAAATAACGTGGTTAGGCTACCGCCAATAGCAATATAATCAAATAATAGCAATTATTTACTCCGTGGCAAGAAATAATTAACCATTCGAGCCGCTGGTAATTAATTTTGCGTTTTCTCTTTTAAATCCAATTATAATTATGCATAAGATTATTTTTAATTTGCCCCAAATTTTATACGCAATTGCTTTATATCGTATATTTAAATGCTTTATAAATCCATTATAATTTTAGCCGAATATAATTTTATCGCTAAGATCGGAAAATTAGGAAAAAAAAAGCTGCGGTTTTAAAAGCTATATTTATAAATTTGGCTTATTTTTTTCGTGAATTCCATTAATTAATAGCTTGCTAATATATTTAATATTCGGCCGAGCCGAGATATAATATAATAGCGCGCGCCGAAAAAGCTATATAAAAGAGCCGTTGGGTTAACTATAAAAATAAATCACGATATTAACAAAAAAAACCACGTATTTAACCACTCGAGGCGCTAAAACTAAATTAAATAGCCATTGCTATTATAATTAATAGTATCGCCGGGCCTAATAATGCGATTGGGGTAATTATAAAAGATTTCGGTAAAGCTTTAAGCATAATTGGAATATTTGCAACTCGGGATAAATAGGGAAGGACCGCTTGGGTTATTTATCACGTCGTTAGGTATTAAAGCTAGCTAATTCGATATTATAATTAATGTTTTTTATAGTTTAAAACCGCGCGCGGTTCAGGCCTTAAATTATATTGGCACGGTTTGAAATTATTTCAAAAAGCTATAAATTAAATTTCTTTGGTTTAAATCACGGTTTTAAATTTTTACTATAATTACTATAATTTAAAATACTAAAAATAGCAAAATAATATTTTCTTATATATTTGCCTATTACTAATAAAATTGAATTTTTAATCTAATTTTATTAAATTAAAGAAAATCCATTTCTATTAATATTATTAAAAATAAATATATTTTATTAAATATTGGATTTTATATAGGTTTTTTATTTTTGAAAACTATTTATTTTAAATTGGTATTATAAAATTTAAAATTTAAGAATTAAAAAAGCTTATAATTTAAATATTAATTTAAAAAAAATATATGCATTTATAGCTAAAATAATGTTAAATATTATTACGTTAATTATATATAAAAATAGTAAAAGTTAGAATTTATATTAATTAAATAGCTGTATATAATTGTCCGTGCCCGCCAAGCCTTGGCAAATCTTGGCAAAAAATAGCTAAATAGTCTAAACCACCGTTTCGCCATTTTATTATAATTTAAAATAAAAAATAAAAAACCTAAATCAAATTTTTTTAATCCGGATTATTTTTTAAAAGGGCAAACCGTATTAATACGGTCCAAAAACAAATCGGTCCGGCCGGATTATCGGAAATATTAATTATAACCTTGAGGTTTTTTGTATAAAGCTTCGCTATAAGTTCCTATACGCCGAATTAATTACCAAATTAATAGGAGATTCTTTTGAATAGCGTGGTAAAAAAGCGAGGGGGAGAAGCTTATAATAAAATAAGGATCGGGGTTAACGGTTAAAATAAAGCTTACCTCGACAATTATCCACCAATACTTTATTTTATTCGAGTAAATTTTACAAAGATTGCTTTGAAATCGGGGCTAGGAAGCGTGGTAGATTGCTTGCAATTAATACGGGGATTAATAAATTAAATCTCTAATACTTGCTAATACACTACGCTCGTATTATAAAAAGGAGATAATTTAAGCCCGGAGGATAGAAAAAATAAAGCGCTAAAATACGTGCGCAAATTTCACGATAGCAGGCAAAGTCCAAGTAGGACGACGTTGTAAGCTGGAGACGTGTGTATCGAAAAGCCAAAGGTAAAGGCTGGGAAACCAAGCGAAGGAGAGAAAAAAAGCCTAAAGGAGAGCTTTTTTTTTAAACGACAGCTAGGTATACCAATAAATAAATATTATATAAAGCGCCTTTTTATTTTCGGGGCAAAATTAAGGATTTTTCAAAATAGGTATTTAAGCAATTAAGGAAGCTATTTATAAATTAGGTTAAGCAATAAAATTCCTTTAAAATAATTAAGGTTTAAATAATATTTATATAAATATTATATTTTATATTTTATAATTATATCGGCAATTTATATAATATAAAAAATAAAAGGGCAAAGTATTTAAAACCCTATATTTACCCGTTTACCCATTCGACCATTTATTTTATTTTTAATTCAAGCGTGCTTTTATACCCTTATCTTTTATTCCGCTTCATTTTCGACGATTTATTCTAATCGCGCGTCCTCGACCTTCGAGTAAAAGCACCAACGATGGCGGCATCGATAATAACGGCATTAGCAAAGGTAGCATTGGCGTTGGAAAAATTGACGGCGGGCAATATTCCAAGGAATATTGGGTAGTTAGGGACGCCGTTTTCGGCGGTGGCTGCGATATTAGGGTAGGTTTATTAACCACCATAAGAGAAACGGGTTAAGAAAGCGGATGCTAGGTTTGATTTGATACGGGCTGGCACAATCCGTGTGAAATGCAATGGTGTCGTATAAAGCTGGGTTGGATAAAATGGGGCCGAGCAGGATTTGGCTTATCCCTTTTAAGCTTGCCAGAATTCGATGCCCTTTTGGAGGGCCTTCCATTAATCCGAGCCGACGGGAGGTGTTGGAGCGCGAGCCGGAGCAATTAAGAAAAGGAGTTATTTATTAGCTGGAATAAATCAGGATATTTTAGAGACGAAACCGGTTGCGTACCTGGCCAATTAGGACGATATACCCAAATTGGGTAACCAGTTATTAGTATCGCGCTCCTGGTAAACTACCTCGCCGGGTCCCGCGTCGGCGGGGTCACGCGTAGGATATTCTTGAAGAACCTTGGCAGGAATTTGGTCGCAGCGAAGGCATGCGCATACCGGGACGGGTGGATGTGTAAAATAATAGGCAGGGGATAAAATATATCGAATTGGCTAGAGAGCTTTAAGGAAAACTTTTCGCAGGCTATATTTATTTTAATTTATATTTTTAGCAGGTTTTGCGGCCTTTTAAAAATAGCTGGCTATGTTTTAAATTTTTAATATAATATTATAATAATATTTTATATTTGAATTTATTTTTTACCGGGGCCGGGCTTGGTACCAAATTTTGCTATTTTATAATATATTATTTTAGGCTTTTTTATATATAAAACAAAAATTAAATATTATTTTAAAATATTATAAATAGGAAAATATTTTAATTTTTAATTTTTAATATATTATAAAAATTAGTATTTTTATAAATTTATATTTATAATTATTATCAATTTAAATAATATATAATAAAACTTTATAAATTATTTATAAAATCCAGAAAAAAATAACGCAATAATTCAAAATAGAAAAATAAATAAAACAATAAAGAATATTTATAATTTTTCAAAATATAAACATTAATAAAAAATAGTTAAATGTTTAAATAAAATAAAATAAATTTAAATTTAAAAATTTGCAAATATTTAAAAGAATAAACAATAAATAATAGAAATTTAAAGATATAAACGATAAAATTATAAATAATCTCTATATTTAATTTTTTATTATATTTTAGCATTATATTAAAAGGGTTCTAATATTTTTTATTTTTAGCTATTTAAAAAAACATTTTGTTTTAAAAACAAAGCTTTAACTATATTATTAGCAATTATATTTGCTATTTTAATTTATTTAATTTTAATTTTGTTTTGAATGTTTTTTTATAATTAATAATAATAAATATTAATATAGCGAAATTTAGTAATAAATTGAAAAATATTAGCTTTTAAAAAACAAATTATTTAAAAATTATTATATTACTAAATAAATTTACTATTAAAAAATGTTTTCTTTTTTAAAAAACGCTTTTATATAAATGTTTCTTTGATAATTTAAAATTAAGCTAATAGCTTAGCTTTTATAATAAAAATAAAAACTATATTTTATTTATTTAATTTTCAATTAATAATATTGCCAAATAATTTAATTATAAAGCATTGCTAATACTTTTTGCTTTTAAAATTAATAAAAATTGTATGTTTAGCAATAATTAAATTAGCTAGCTTTATTTCTTTTAGCTTTTACAGGCGGTTTATATATAATAATAATATATTAAGCAATGCTGTGAAAAAAAAGCAATATTATAATAAATTTTAAAAAAATTGGCAATAAATTAAATAAAAATTATATATATATATATTATTTAATTTGGTTAAAAGTTTAATTTAGCTAATTTTATTAATTAATCTTATATAGTATTAAATAAAATTATTATTAATCAAATTATTATTAAAAATAAAATTATTATTAAATAATAATAATATAAAAAATCAATATTGCGGCCAATAATATTATAATTAATTTTAATTAATTTATAGCTTTTATTAATTAAATTTTAAAATAATTTAAAAATTAATAAATTTAAAAAAAAACCGTAGTAATGCGTATCTTATATTTAAAATGAATAAAACGCTTAATTGTTTTTTAAAATAGCTATTTAATTAAAAACGCATAAAAAATATAAAACATATATAAAGCTAATATAATCAAATAAATATTTTGAATTATTTTATAGAAATTTCTATAAGCGTATAAATATATTTCATATTTAAGTAAGAAATTATAAAAATTAAATTTATAATTAAATATTTATATAAATAAAATCGGCTTTTAATTAAAAGCTTTTATTATATTATTTAAAGTTAATTTAAAAATTTTGTATTTTATTAATATTATAAATTTCTTTTTAATTATAGTATAAAATTATTTAAAATAAAGGTATTTTATTATTTTAGATTATTAAAAGAATTTTGAAAAACGTTTTAACTTATAATTTTTATTTTAATTAAATCCAATATCTAAATAAAAAATAATAATATAAACTTTATAAAAGCTTATTAATAATATAAATAATTTTTAATAATATTTGTTAAATTACAATTTGCTATAATATTATTGGCCTTAAATATTATATTACTATATTGGTTTAAATATTTTAAAGCGTTTAAAGCTTATATTAATTTATTTTTTAATTTATTTTTGATATTCTTTTTTATTTTTAAATTAAAATGTAAATTTCCTATTGAAAATATTATTATTGCCAAATTTTTATAATAGAAAATTATTTGGTTTTTTAAAATTTGAATTAAATTTAAAAAATATAAATATATATTTTAAAAAACGGTATGTAAATTATTATATATAGAAAAACGGGTAATTCTTATTTAAAAAAAGGCAAAAAATTAATTAATTATATTAAAACTAAATTCCAGAAATTAAAAAAATCCAAAAATATTTAATTGGTATAATTAGGCTGGTAATAATAATATTTTTAAATTATATTAAAATTAAATGATTATTATTGGCAAAGCAAAATAAATAAATTTAAAACAAAATTAATTTTAAAAGCTTATATATTAATAATTGTTTAATTTTTATAGCTTTAATAACTTTGGTAAAAATATTTAAGAATATTTTTTACTAATTAAAATTATTTAAATTGTAAAAGCGAATTTTATTAAATTTGAAATCTTTTATTTTTATTATTTAATTTTTAACTAAAATTTATATATAAAAAATAATAAATATTTAATAAAGCTTTATATTAAAAGCCAAATAGGCATTTTTATAGGTTCAAGCAAGGGCAGGAAATAATTGTATTAATTATAGTAAAAAGAAAATGCTTTTTTCTTTATTATAAAGCTATTTAGGTTTTTTCGGCGCTAGTATCGGCTATAATGGATAAATTACCGCTAATTGCTTAAAGCATTAAAAAAACAAATACTATTCTATTTTAATTCTTTTTTTTAAAATTTATTTTTTATTTTTTAATATTCTAATTTTCTAATTGTTTTATTTTATTATTTCCATTATTTATATAAAAAATTTAATTCTAATTTTTAATAGCGGCTTAATTATACCGTTTATAAATTCCATATATTTTAATTATTGGATAGGCTTTTTGTATAATATTATTAATTTATTTATTTAAATTTTTATTATTATAATTCATTTATACCAATATTATATATATAATTTTTGCAAGCTTTGTTTTTTATTTTTAAATTTTAGCAATATTTTTGTTTCTAGCGTCTTTCATTAAACCTTTTTTTAAAAAAATAATCCTAATTTTATATAATTGCTAATTTCAAATTTTGATTTGCTAAAACTATTAATTAATTAATAAAAATAGCCAAAATATTTATTGTCTTTTAATTTGCAAATTTATTATATTATTATTATTATTATATTTAATATAATTGGAAAAGAATATAAATTGTGAAGTTTAAATTTAAATTTTTAAAAATTCTCTTTTTTAATATAAAAACGCTTTGCTTTTTTATTGGATTTTAAAATCTTATTGGCCGATTTCTTTTTAATCATTTTTGCTAAATTTGCTATTTTATTTAAATTTCAAAGCAAAGTAATATTTTTAAAATTTAAAATATTATTTATTATTAATTGTAATTTAAATATTTAAAATAGTTTAAACTTTGGCTAATATTGCTTTTTTAAATTAAATGCCTAAAATAATGCATTTAAAATATTTTTTAATAGTTTATTTAATTGCTTGCAATCCGATGTATTTTTCCTAGCCAGGCCTTTATATTTTGCAAATAATTGGATTTTTAATTTAATAATATTGCTAAAGTATTTTTCAAAACTTTGTATTGATTAATCCGAATAATGTTTTCTAATTTTTTTAAAAAACATCTATTATTTAATAATAATTTTTATATGTTTTATAAAAATACCAATTTTTTTCATATTGATTAATCTATTATATTGCTAATTTTAAAATAGAGTTTTCCAATTTAAATAAATATAGTATTTAATGCCAAATACCCAAATATAATTAATTTTGGGAATTATTTAAAAATAAATTTTATTGGGATTTATTGGATATTTGTTAATTATTGGCCTTTTTTATTATACTTTTAAATATAAATATTATATTTGATAGCTTTGTTTTAAAATTGAATTGGCAATTAAGCGTTAAAAAAATTGATTTAATATTAATTTAAATAATTTAAATATTGTATTTGGCTAGTTTATTTTAATATAAAAATGTAATTAGAGGCTAATATTTTACGCTTTTAATATACTTTTATTTTTAATACTTTTAAGCAATTTAAAAGTGTTCTTATTTTTGCAAGCTTTGATTTTGCAGTCAATTTATAGCTTTTCTTTTTTAATTTATATTTTTAGCTTTTTATTGGCTTTAATTTTTATTTTATAAAAACTAAATCAGATTTTCTTTAAATAACAATTAATAATTTGAAATAGCTATTTATTTATATAAAAAAATTAATTAAAACTTTTAATAATATCGAAATAAATAAATTTAAATTTTTTCTTTTCATACGGACTAAGCTTTTTGAAAATTTAATTTTTTATTTTTCAATAATATAATAATTGCAGTTTTTTTAAATAATTAAAATTCTAATTAATTTATTAAATATCGTTATTTTATAAAAATTGCCAATTTTTTTAATTTTACATAATTTCTTTTTTTATATTATAGTTTTTAAATATAGTTTTTTATTTTTTTTATAAATGTTAAGAATTCCGATTAATTAATTTAATAATTTTAAATTAATTCATTTTTGACCGGTTATTATAATATTTTCTTTTAAAGTTTTAGCTATTTTTGCAATATATATTACTATTAGTTTTTGGCGTTGATATATATTATAATATATAATCTTTTATATATATTTGCTTCAATTATAATTTCGCTATTTTTATTTTTAAATTATATTTTAAAATTATTAAAATTATTTTTAAAATCAATATTATATAGCTTTTGTTAAAAAGTTAAATTGGAACCAAATTGCAAGATAAGAAAAGTATTTTATAATACTATTAAAAAGAATTATATATATTAATAACATAAAATTGCAATAAATAGGCTATTTTTTTTAATTTTAATCGGTATATATTTTAATAATTAATTTAATTAATTTAATTAATTATATAATTAAAAGCGGCTATATTTAATATTTATAAAAAATATACAAGTTTTAATTATATAACTATTAGCAAATAATTTATAAATTCTTTTATATTTTAATTTAAAATAATTTTAAAATATATAAGCAATTAAAAAAAAAGGGAACTATAATTATAATTGCAATAATCGAGTTTTTAATATACTTATTATATTTTCTTTTCCTAAATTTATACATAATGCTATTAATTATAAATTTGGTAATAATATTGGCTAATTTATTAATATTAATTATAAATAAATTATTATTTAATAGTATAATTATTGAGACTATAATAAATATAGCAATTGCAATAGCTATAACAAATGCACATATAGCGGCTGCAATTTTTGAGCTTTTAATATTAATTATTTAATTAATTAAAGCATGGAATTTTATCGGGTTTTGGATATTATAATAAATTTTCTTTTTAAAAAGCTTAATTTTTATTTAAAAGAATTAATTTAAATGGTTATTAAAATTAAAGATTGGAATATATTATTTGGCGGCACTATTGTAGTTTTTAGCTATAATTAATTATTATAAATTAATTTGGAATTTTGATTTTTATAGTGTTTATATTTTTTGCAATTTGCAAGAAATTGTTTCAAACTAAAACTAGGTAAATTATTTTATTTATTGCAAATTAAAAGCTGCAATTAAAGACTTTTTTTAAGCAAATGAATTTAAAAATATAAAGCTTTTTAATTGCTTAAAAAATTATTTTAATTTGAATTAAAAAATAAAATTAAATAGGGCTTGACTCTTTTATTGCGGGATATAATAAAAAAGCCGATTTTAATTTTATAATGCAAAGCTGCTATACGCGCAAATATAAAAAAGCGTTTTAAATTTAAAATTAAAAAAGCAATAGCGATTTATTAATTGCAATTTAGCTATTAAATCGGCAAAGCCGGGCTCATAATTTATTAAAATCTGAATGGGCATTATTTATAAATTTAAGCAAAAATAGGGAATAGCTGTATTAATTGCAATAAAAAGGAGAAAAAAAGGCTTTTTTCTCCGTTATAAAATTATTTAAACTCTTTCGGCGCTAGCGTTGGCTACGGTGCACGGACCACCGCTAGCTGCCTAAGGTATTAAGGGGCAAATATTATTTTGTTTTAATAATTAGGGCTATTATATTATAGCTTTTCCAAGTATATTATAGCTTACCGCTATTTTGCAAATTCTTTATTATAAATTAAAATAGCTTATTTAAGCTCCTAGCTATTAAAAATTATAATATAATTATTAGGCTTTTATATAATCCTATAACCTTTTAAATAGTTTTTTAAACATTTCTTTTTCTCGCTAAAAAGGATGCTAATTTTTAACCCTTTAAAAATATTTTAATATAATGTATTTAATATACCAACCGCTTTAATATAAAATATACCAATCGCTTTAATATAAAATACGCTGTTTATTATAATATAAAATGCGCTAATTTTCATACCGGCTTTAATATTTCAATTTGCCGCTAAATTATTGGAAAAATTGCTATTAAAAAAGCTTACAATTAAATTACTAGGGGAGCTCGCTATCGGATTGCCAAAAATGGGTATAAATAGCTTTAAAAATATGCCTTGCTATTTACCGCTTATTAACCACCATTATTTATTGCTTTTCAATCGATTACGCTTTATAATTTACCCGTTAAAACCCGCTTATTATTATTAAAAAAGCTTGTCTTTAGGCTATTAAAGGAGTTTGCTATCAGGAAAACTTAAGGAAATTATAAATAGCTTTAAAAATATATTTCGCTATTTATTAAATTTATTAATTACCATTAGCCGCCGCTAAGCCGCTAGGGAAATATTAAAAAATAATTAATTTCTGAAACTTCTTGCCTAAAGCTGCTAAATAATTACATAAGCAAGCAAAGCTTTTAAAGCCATATTTAAAGCTATTTATAAAAATCAATCTCTATTATCCACGCTTTTCGCATTGCCTATTGCTGGAAGGGTTATACCCATGCTCAATATTTTTATTAATTTTTAAACTATAATTCCCAATTAAAATACTTAATTATATTAGCAAATAAATTATTTACAAAATTAAACACTTTTAAAATTAAAAATAATTTAATTCATTAAAGCCTTATTAAAAACAAACGAATTACTAAAAATATATTAATAAATAAAATTTTAGCCATAATTCAAGGATTTAATATAAAGATATCTATAAATAAAACCCTTAATTTTATAATTAAAAAGCAGAAGCTGGATATTTTAAAAATTCTAATTATTTTATATATATATTTTTTATATAAGTATTTTGTTAAATTGGGCACCATTATAAAAAAACTAATAGCTAATATTTTTTATTTACGCCAAAGCTATAAAAAACATAAAATTAATAAAAATAACAACCCTTTTAATGCTTTTATTAAAAGAAATTGCAATAAAGCATTGGAAAAAATAGTTTTTATAAATAAAACGATTATTCGAATATAAAAATGGGTTTAAAAAAACCAAATTAAAATCTAAATCTAAATAATAATAATAAAAATCATCGAAAAGCTCTTACCATAAAAAAAAATTCCCAATATTTAAAAATATATAAAAGCTTTTTACGTAATTATACGCCATATGCCCCAAGCACGTGCCACGTGCCCGTGCCCTAAGCTTTTAGCGCTAATCACACGCGCTAGCGCCCCAAACACTAATTAGCTAAGGTGTTTAATACCCTGGCTAATCTAAAGCTTCGCTCCCCTTTTTTGAGCTAGTCCCAATCAAATGTTTATTAATAACCCCCTGCGTACGCACGTGACTCACACCCCTGGTTTACTCAATATATATAAAATATAAAATTTATTATTAAGCTATAAAATTGGCAAAAACAATTTATTGCTATCTTTAGCATAGCAAATTATGGCAACCATGGTAGAGTTTTTAAAACCGTAATTTAAATTAAATAAATTTGGTTTATAGCTTTTATAAATGGTTTCAAACCGTACCAATGCAATTTAAGACCCAAACCGCGGTCTCAGACTATCGGAAACACTGGCGAAAGCGCGAGGAAGAGGGGATTTTAGGCGCAGTGGCGAGGGTGACAGACCGTCTGTCACAGACGTTTTGGAGCGGAGTAAAGCTTACCATTTTGAACGCAAAGACTTGCCATTGGTTCATGTTGCGCTGCGCAGTGGTGCTGACCGTTGGAAAATTTGATGGACAAAGTCAGATCGCGTTGGTTGCCTGGGGAAACTGCGTGAGTTACAGAAGGGCAGGTTGGTGGACGAACTCGAAGAGCGTTGGTTGTTCGCGGGGGCTGCGTGGAACTGCGTGGAGTTGCAAAAGAGAGTGTTTGAGCGCGGAGGAGAGAAAAAGGTGGGGCGCCGCGGCCTGCCCGCGCTGAAAAAAAATATCTCGTATTTTTTTACTCTTGGACACTGGAAACTACGGGTGTTTTTCAAGCTACGTACGCAAAAGAAGCTGCAAGCGGAGCGAATAGGCAGCTATTGGTGAACCGGGTGAAGCCCGAGAATTGGATTCTATGAATTTTGGAAGAAATATTTATAAGGATCTCACCAAGACATCGTCACGTCGAGGTTTTGCATGATAATGAAATTGTAAGAGGAGAGGATATGTGTATTTCCTGCTATTCTAACAACTTGACAACGGTAGCAAGATGCCTTTCCGTCTCCAAATCCCAGTTCAACAACCAGCTTAAGCTCTCATGGACTCCCAGTGCGCCTGGGCGGCGCGAATTGCTTGCTGCGTCTCGGCGCTAAGGGCCTCGAAGAGGGTCGGCGGCACTGAGAAAAAGAGACATTGGTTAGCTGAAGTATATTCACGGTATCACAGAAGCCACCTACTCAAACGGTTGGGTCTCTGTTGCACGAACAGAATCTCGCCATGAATGTCACGGTGGGCCTCGTCCAATGGGCCGACAACCCACTTGTAGGTGGCGCGAACTGGAATAGGCACCTCGGCGCAGCGAGGGCACTCCCATGTACAGGGATACAGATGAATTGGTCGGCCCTCTGTGCTTGGGTCATCGATCACATCTTGGGGAACGGCGTCAAGCCAGGGAGTGACGGCTTTCTTGGCCTTCTGCGCCAAAGTCAGCACGATGTCTCTCTGAATAGGGCGGAAGATCAAGGATTAAGAGACTGAGAGGGCGGATAGAGCTTACTTGAATCAAGGCTTGGAACGCGGTGCTCATTGTGCCTTGCTGGAGGATAGACGGTTCACAAAAGGTTGAAGAATGTGCGGAGGGTTGGGCGCGCGCAATTGAACTTCAGACGTGTCCGTGGAAGTAGCGTGGAGAGGAGAAGGTTGAAGCATGGCGGAGAGAAAAAATGTTGGGTGCAGCGCGCGCTAAAAAGAAACAACTTGCTATATATTCCCGATGATACGCCACGGGGATCGGAGAGCAGTGACAATGTTCCGGTGTCAAACGGCTCTACCGGCAGCAATGATCAAACACTGACAGCTAGACTACATCCACGCCCTTACAAATCCACTCACAACATGCCTTTGTCCATCTCCTAGAATCCTCGACATCAAGCAGAGGTGCCTCCAGATCGGGTTCAGTAGATGCCTTGAAAGGCGTGGTAGATGCCTCGACAGGCTTGGCGGGTTCCTCGACATGAATGGTGTGCTCCGAACAGAGCTTAACTTGATGACTGCTTGAAAGCTGTTACTCATCGTGTCTTTGTGCTTTGGTAGACGGGACATGGTGGTCAGAGAGCTTGAAATGCATTCGGTGGCCCTGGATGGCTCATTGGGTCGAAAGGATAAACCTGGGGCAAGGAAGAATGGAGTGAGAAAAGAGAGAAATGTTTGAAATTGTCGGTATATTCGGATCCAGATCCCCACACATAGCCTCCTTTATATTTCAGGCATTAATTACTTTAGGGTCAATCAAAAAGTCGACTTTCATGTCCTCGATTTTTAAACATGGAATATGAAATTTAGAGCCAAGGAAAAGCTTCAGTGTTTCCGATAGTCCGAGACCGCGATTTGGGCCCTAACCCGTATCGGTACGGTCTGAAACCATTTATAAAAGCTATAAACCAAATTTATTTGGTCCAAACCACGGTCTTAAAGGCTTTACCATAATCGCCATAATTTGCTACATGGCTGGCAGTAGTTAATGGTTTGTAAGGAATTGCAGTTTGAAACTGCAGTTTGGAGAAATCGTTTAATGGTTAAACTGGACTGACGTAAACGGTTTAAAGGTCAAACCGAATGGCATTAAATTGGCAAACTAATGGCATTTAATAATATAGGTGATATATTGCTGTTTTTCTATATTGAAAGCAATTTTTTCCAATATTATTGGAAATTGGGGCCGGAAAAACCTAAATCCGGAAAAAAATGGCCGGAAAAATTTTAATCCGGATAATAAAGCCAAAAAGTCTTAATTTGCAATAAGACAAAATTGCCTATGCCAATTGGTATACAAAACTATAATAAATTATTATTTATTTTAAATTTTGCTTTTATAAAATGCTTTATGCGTATATAAATCTATTACTCTTTCAAGCGTCCAAATAAAATATTATTTAAAAATAAAAAATAAATTTGAAATTTGAATTAATTGTTTTGTCTAAATGCCATCAGTCCGGACTAAATCACCAGTTTGGACTTCAAACTGAACTGAATCGTCAGTTTGAATGCCAAACTAAATCACCAGTTTCAGTTTGAGGTCCAAACTGGACTGTTTAAACTATTGCCAGCCCTGGTTTGCTATGCTAAAAATAGCAATAAATTGTTTTTATTAATTTTATAGCTTAATAATAGACTTTAAATTTTAAATAAATTTTTAAAAATTATAATAACCTTTATTTATCTTCAATTAAAGAAAAAAAAACTAAAATATATTGAAAATTGAAATTAATATAGATTTTTTAAACTTTCAAAAATTTAGAGTTTAATTTTCAGTAATTAATACGTGTTATTTTAATTGGATTTTTAAAAATTTAAAATCTAAAATTTAAAAAGCTCATAATTTAATTTTTATTATTGAAAATTATATGCATTTATAGCTAAAGGTTTTTAAAATAAAATTTTATTAAGCTTTTATTTAATTAAGTTAAATTAGAATTACTATTAATTAAATAGCTCTGTGTAATAATCCGTGCCCGCCAAGCCTTGGCAAATCTTGGCAAGTAATAGCTTAATAGTCCAAACCACGGTTTCGCCGTTCCACTATGGTTTAAAATTAAAAATAAAAAGCTTAAACTAAATTTCTTTGGTCCAGATTATTTCCTAAAAAGGCAAACCGTATCAGTACGGTCCAAAAAAAAATCGGTCCGGCCGGACTATCGGAAACAGTGAAAAGCTTTCATAAATAGGCACAAATTGAAATCTTGTTTTGCTATGTTTTTCGATTCCTAGAAGGCGCAACGACTAGGTCATGCAGAAATTGGACTGCTAAAACTGGATCGCTACACAAGGCTTTTGATATTAAAGCCTGCGGAAACAGAAACAGCTTGCGTTGCTTTATAGAGGTTTAGTCAATCTGCGCAGAGCGTAGAGAAGCAAAGAACGTACTAACTGCAAAGCAACTTCTCGTCGACTTCTCAACTGTCAGCTCGCGAGGCCGATGTCCCGGCTCCCGTTCATCTAAGTGCCGCGCGCCACATGCCTATGCTATTGGTTAGCTGGAGTAGAATCACGATTCATCGAAACACGTACAAGTTGTCCAGTTTAGTCCCTTTGAGCAGCCCAGTGGGCAAAGGCCTTTTGTAGAGCTTGATACTCAGCTGAGCCGACGGGTGGAGTAGGTGCGCGGGCAGGCGGTGCTGAGGAAAAAAGCCACTTGTTAGCTAAAGCTGACTCAGAGTCGCGAGGGCGTAAGAGACCACGTACCGGGCCATTTTGGATGGTGGATCCAGATGACCACACCATCTCTCTCGATTTCGTAATCTCCAGGTTGGAGCTTTTGTGCAATACGCTCGGGATACGAGTGTTGTACTTCAATCGGGACCTCGAGACACTTAGCGCACTCCCAGGTGCATGTGCACACCTGGACGGGTGGACGACCCTCGGTGGCTGGATCGTCCACCACGTCCAGGGGCACAGAGGCCAACCATGGCAGAACCATTTTCTTCGTTTTCTGCGCCCCAGAGTAGGTTAGCGTGAGCTCAATGTTCCCAAATGGCAGAGAAGCGCGAGGACAGAGAGCCGCAAGGGCAGCAGAAGCGCGAGCGCAGAAGAGCTGGACGGCTGTGGCGACAGCGACATGCGTCTTGGAGCGGAGCAAAGCTTACCATTTTGAGGGCGAAGATCTGAAAGGGGTTCATGATGTGGTGCGCAAGGTTATGAACGCTTTGGTAGAGTGGATAATCGAAAAGGCGAAAGTGGGTGGTTGCCTGTAGTAAGCTGTGTAGCGTGAGAGGAGAAGGTTGAAGCGCGGAGGAGAGAAAAGAGAAAAGGGCAGGGCGCCCCGTGCTGCAGGCGCTAAAAGACAGCGACGCGTGCCGAGCACAGCTGTTTGTCGTCTCTTGGCGTGACCTGTCGCTGCCGGGCTCGATATCTGTTGTCGCGTCAAAATAGCTTTGCCAGTTCCCTTGCGGGCTCGCTTACTCAAGGTCAACTTCCGGCCTCGAATAACCAAAACGAGACTCAGCCTTCTCCTCAAATCCAGAATGTTTTTCCTTCTGAAGAAGATTTGACAGTCATGAATAAGGATGTTCAAGTTGTTACCTCTTTCTATAACTAGGCTCTGTTGATGATGTCCTCGGTCTGTCTAGTGTCTCCTGTGTTCTCAGGACGGAAGACTGTGAGCAAAGATATAAACGCGGTTTTGTCGCACAAGCAAAGACTAGATAGAAGTAAGACTGAAAGGACAAGGCTAGGGGTCCTCCTCTCGAGCCGTATATGTAGATATGCAGCTATCTAATAGCTGGCCATAGCACTATCCTGCACCGGTTTCACTCGAAGCACTGTATTTGCCAGCTACCAGCTGATCCGGGTAGCCTTGAACCCAGCAATTGAATAGTGTTGTTGCAAACGAGAAACCCGGCCATCCCTTCAGATGGGATGTCGAACTGGGGTTGCGACTCAGATATAGCAAGTCTGTATGACCGTGACCGCATGATCAGGGAGTGTAGCAGAGTCTTGAGATCGGGGAGCAACCGATGATCTGTAGGGTTTTCATCGACTTGGTAATTGATGATAGAGACTGGGGAAAGCAGGTGACAGATCACAGTGATATCAAACCAATTGCATTGATCACAAGCCAGCTGCCAGAAAGCCGAAGTGCTTGGATAAATGATTGAATCAAGATGGTGAGAACGGCCGAAGTTGGCCAGAAATCGAGTGAGCTTCCGGGTAACACAGGAATGGACCGTGACATTTCAGAGGATAATTGAAGATCGATCAAGTGGAGTGAAGACTGACGAGACAACTTTTCCAGTTTTCCTTCTTGCTCAGACTTCAGACGATGCCGAACTTACTAATACATCTCTGCCAATCGTCCGAGATCTCGAATATCCATTTCAGCCTGTTAAAATTGAGACAACCGGGAGACTAACTGTGTTAGACACTTGCCGCCCAGTCTCCAGAAACCAGCAACCACCAAGACTTGGGATCGCAATCATCCCATCGCTGATGAGTGATGAAGCTGGAAGATGATGTTGTTTTTAACTTTTTAGCTCCATGACCATGTCCCACAAGCTCCACGCTCGGACTCCGAACTTCCCGCCGGATCCGCGTGTCACAGAACTAGCAGAATAAGGTTTAGCCTTCCTATCACGTCTTCTTGGCGCTCTCCTGGCCCCTTCACCGCGTCATAGAAAGCATCAAATTTCGCGACATTCCGCTCAGCCTCAAACCGACTCCAAACAACAGTCCGAGTGCCAGGCGGCTTGACAAGTCAACACTCAACTCCAGATCAAAGCTAAGGGACAATTTCATTTTCGTTCGTCTTTCATCTTCGTTTTCGAGTTTCTGTCATGGTTCTTTGATACTTGCGTGTACCAGTCCAGTTTTCTGCACTTCAGTCGACAGAGTGCTGTCGCACGACAACAAGGACTCAAACGTGGTCGGGACTCGAATCGAGTCGACAGCCGTCAAGATGGGCGAAGTCCACGTCCTAGATGACTACTACCTTGCCATCACGCTCCTCATCACAATCGGCTACCAGCTCTTCTTCTTCGCCATCGCTTTCTCTCTGAAATTCGACAAGTTGACCGGTACGTCCTCCCTCATACCCCCTATCCGCCATGCCCTCCTCTCCCCTCCCGCGTCACCCCAGCTAACACCCTCCCCTCCCCACAGATTTCGCCGGCGGCACAAACTTCGTCCTCCTCGCCATAATCACCCTCTCCTTCTCCGGACACCACAACGCACGCCAAATCATCTGCTCCCTCTTCATAATGCTCTGGGGTCTACGCCTGTCCGGCTTCCTCCTCTACCGCATCCTCAAAACCGGCAAGGACGATCGCTTCGACGACAAGCGCGATAAATTCTTCCCATTCCTCGGGTTTTGGGTGTTGCAGATGATCTGGGTGTGGGCTGTTTCGCTGCCTGTTACTGTGCTGAATAGTCCGAATGTGACACGGTATGCGCAGCCGGACTTTGGTACTGGAAGAGATATTGCGGGGGTGGTGATCTACGCGATTGGGTTGGTGATGGAGAGTGTGAGTGATTGGCAGAAATATGTTTTTAGGAGGGATATGCCGAAAAGCGCAGTGTGTGATAAAGGATTGTGGGGGTGGTGTAGACATCCGAATTACTTTGCTGAAATAATCATCCAATTCGGTAAGCTTGTCTCTTTTACATCTTCTCCCGCCAGTTCGGTTCCCACCACATACTGTTCACCTCGAATGGTGATACAATGAGCTGACACCAGCAATGCAGCGATATTCATGATAGCCGTCTCCCCTGCCGCCAACGGCTACGTCCACGGCGGCGCCTACGCCGCACTCTACGCCTCCATCCTCGGTCCCATCTTCCTCACGCTCCTTCTCATGTTCGTGTCCGGCTTGCCGTTGTCAGAACGGCCGGGTGCTAAGAAACGGTTTGAAAATGATGACGGAGAGAGTTGGGATGCTTATGCAACCTACTTGCATCGCACAAGCATCCTGATTCCATTCCCGCCAATGCTTTATGCGAAAATGCCGACTTTTTCGAAAAGAACGCTTTTCTTGGAATTTCCGATGTATGTTTTTGATCCGGATAGGCATGAGAATGCGGGGAGGGGTGGTGCTAGGGCGGAGGAGGGGACTGGGGGGAATGGGCGGGATGCGAGTGGCAATGGGGGTGGGAGGGGAGGAGGAATGTGAATGACTGTGGGGGGTCGATGGGACCTGGACCTAATGGGAGTCGGTTGGTGTGTGGGTCTAATGAGGTGCAGGCGTGGGCGGATGAGCATCCGGAGGAGTCGGAAAGGATGGTGCACGAGATGCTGGATGAGCAGCGGCAAAGGGACGAAAGGGCGAGAGGGAGTGGGGATGGTTTGGTAAAGGGGCAGCAGACGCCTGGGCAGAGCTAGCTGAGGGGGTGGGAAGGGTGATTCTCATGAAGCTAATGAAGTGCTGATGTGCTGGTGGTTTTGGAGTGGATGAGGTGTCGCATGTTATATACCCCTTTCTTCAGCGATGCAGGGAATTCGGTTTATCTCTGAGCTCCTTTACCGTGAGGCTGAGACAGAACGGTGCTCTGCCAGAGGGCCCTAGGAATCAATTTCCTCGGGGGCTGCGTGTACTTCGCTGCAGATGCATGGTAACTGGCTTTCATTACTGCAACTTCGAACTATTGTCCGGCTTCTGGGAAAGTTCACAAACCATCTGGATCGAAGATGTGGAGATATCCGAGAGTAAGCACAGATCCAGACAGGAACTTCACTCAGGGGTGGATGTTGGCTTCTCAGGTCAAAAAGAGGGAGGTAGAAGATCGGGTGCATTTTCCGGGTATTCGAAGCAATTGGGGAGAATAAGAGATTTCCGGTGCCTTGAGACAACCTCTAATATGGCATATTTTATCAAAAAGTCAATTGGAACTCCAGACTGGGCCTCCCATGTCGAAATCTGGTCCCTGGATGATCGTCAACTCGTCATAGTGCAGGCGATGGCAGCTGGTGGGGGATGGCACTAGCAGGGATGTGTAGCTTCACCAACGGCTGGACTAACCGGAAGTGGCGGCTAGTAGAGGCACGACACAACTTCAGCCTTGCGACAATTCGACAACCTTCCACTTCTCCCAAGCTCCAGTCGCGATATCCATTACTTGCGCCGTGGAGGAGATCGTGCCTGCCTATTGCCTCTGATATCTCGATAGCCGACGCCGCAGCTCCAGACAACCTGCACACGCGACTGCTTCGACGCGACCTCTTCCCCTCCACAACTCAACTTCTCGCCCAACAACCACAATCCACACCCACACCACCGCAAACATGGATCAACGCGAGCTTGAGAAGCGCATCAAGAACCTCAACAGCGCCGTCAACGCCAACGACAACCCCTCCACCATCATCGCCATCCTCGAATCGCTCAAGAAGGATGTCGTGCCCACCGAAGAGCTTCTGCGGGTACGTTCACCTTCATTCCAGCCAGCGCATTCCACCTCCAGCTTGCCAGCCACCACCACCGTTTGTCCGCATGCGTTGTCCACATGCGCTGTCCACACGTTGTACTGCAAACTGTACTGACGAACCGCACATCAGGCCACCCGAGCAGGCGTCGTAGTCGCCCGTCAACGCGCCTCCAAAGACAAAGATATCGCCCGCCTCGCCTCTGAAATCGTCGCCAAATGGAAGAAGCACGTTGAAGCCGCCAAATCCAAGAAGTCGGTCCCGAAAATTCCTGCCTCTGCTTCGCCCGCTCCGGGCACTGCCCCGTCGCCCGCGCCTCCTACTACCCAGACGCCTACGGCCGCGCCAGGCAAGGGCTACACTGGCGATCCGGCAACGCGCAAACATTCAGTTGACGGCGTAGAAACCAAGCGTACTGGCATCCCCTCGCGCGACAACTGCATCGGGCTCCTCTACGACGGCCTGGCCTACATGTGCACCGAGCCCAGCAACACCATCCTTTTGAAAGCGATCGAAATCGAGCGCTGCGCCTTCGAAGAATACGGCGGTGACACAGGCCCCTACCGCACCAAGCTGCGCTCTCTCTTCCAAAACCTCAAGAACAAGCAAAACCGCGAGCTCTCGCCCAAGGTACTGAGTGGCGAGATTCCGGCGCAGCGGTTTGTGACGATGACGCACGAGGAGATGAAGAGCAACAAGATGAAGGAGGAGGATGCGAAGCTGGAGAAGGAGAATATCAAGAATGCGCAGGTGCCGATGGCGGAGCGGAGTATCAGCGATGCGTTGCAGTGTGGGAAGTGCAAGGAGAAGAAGGTTAGCTATAGTCAGGCGCAGACGAGGAGTGCCGATGAGCCGATGACGACGTTTTGTGAGTGTACGGTCTGCGGGAATCGGTGGAAGGTATGTTCGAACTCTTTCTTACGAGAAATCATCGTGCTAATGCGGACGACTAGTTCTCTTGAGGATCGAGAAGGAATATGGCTGGGTCTGTGGCTCATAGCCCACCTACCCGGCTGTCTTTCTCATTTTCTCAGGGAGCTTGCCGCGCTTCTCCCACCAGCGATGCTTTTTTCAGAGAATGGATTAGCCCCCAGCAGACCGCTATTCTCCAGCTGGGCTTTTTGCTGAGCTTCTCTGCTCTTCCTCTGAAGTCCATGCCATCCACACACAAATTATGAAGTTTTTCTTCGCGGAGGAGCAAGGATGGCATACGGTCACGGATAACGCATCCTTCCAAATACTTTCCTTCCGTAGTCTTCTTTAGCAAGGCGTTGGCAGAATTAACATGCGCGTGCTTCTACCTCGAACTGTGTCGCGTGATGTGCTACGTGTGAGATGACCTTGAGGTCTTGAGTGAGGATTGTGCTTTGGTGTGCTATGACTGGGTTTGAAGACTTGCTGGTGGTGTGGTAACTTGGTTTGGAATGCTTTTCTTCGGATGCTTGGATGCTTTTAAAGAGAGGGGGGGACCGGGGGACCGGGGGAATGGTTGTGGTTTGGAGCTGGGATTCGGCTCTTCGGGGCCCGTTGGCAGCGTGAAGGTATGGAGAAACATGGTGTGATGGGCGTGATGACTGATGAGGCGGTGCTCAATGCTTGATTTGGATGGGAGATGACTGGAGACTAAGACCACCCTTTTGCTGCCGTCGGAGAAGGGGGTGTTGGGCTACTGCCGGCTTTGGAAATACGAATTAGGTGAATGAAATGAATGAAATTCTGAACTCTCACCACCTTCTCCCCGCCACTCCCTCCAAGTAAAACAAAGTAAAACAAAGCTTGAAAAAAATATTCCCAAGCTAGGATTTTAAAGTGACACAATGATTTGGAATATCGCTAATGGGCAATGAATATAATTTAAGATTAAGAATAAGAATAAGAACTGGGTAGGGATACTTTTGAATTCATTTGGAAATGGGAATTTTATAAGATAGTGAACAAAAGATTGAGAGTTGAGAGGGTGCGCAAGGTGTGGGGGGGTGCGGAGTGCTTTCACGGCTTCGCCGCACGATAGAAGCTAGCCTGTGTTTCGGGCCTTCGGGCCTTTGGCCTTCGGGGAGGATGGGAGTTGGGGTTTACTATTTAGGGAGAAGGAAGAGGTGGTTGTGTGGCGGATGATGGGGAGAGAGAGAGTGTGTGATGGTAATGAGATGAGCGATGGGACGGGAAGAACTATGCGGTATATCTACCGTCTACTATCTACTTTGCTGGGTCTTTTCGGGAAATCCTATAAGAGAAGGCACGTGGGGGAAGAGCCAGGGAGCCCGACACGAGTATATACCTACCAGGGAAGTTCAGTTTTTTCGTTAATCGTCACGTCAAGTTGGGACAGGCTGACAGCATTGAGCTCAAAAATTTCGGATGTAGCAGAACAGGTAACGACGCTGACAAGACCTGGTAGCTAGATAAAACCAGGTAAGAGAATGGGTGTGGGCTTGCGCGTTGCCTCAGGAATGAATAGGAAAACGTTCACAAGATTGACTCTTCGCCGGGCCCCTGAGTACTCTCCTTCCACTGTGTGTGACAATTTCAGAAAGAAAATAACAACAAAAACAGGGACAGGAACAAAATTCGTGAGCGATGTTGCGGGATTGCGAGATGATGGCCAGAAGACGACGACGTGGCTGCTTGGCTTCTGACTTATTGTTCGAGACTCCGCGGCCGTCAGAGTTCAAAGTCGTAGCAATAGGCGAGCTAGCTCGCTACCAATCGTTGCTCTAGCAATCTCGAGATTGTCGACCTAAACGAGGCTCGCAGGCATGGTGGTAGGCTGGCGATCGTCGGAGTCGGAGTTGTCGCCCTTGCTGCCGCCGTTGTTGTAGCCGCTGCGGCTGTAGTTGATCAGAATAGCTTGGCGCTTCACGTCCTCGGCGTCCTCTTTGGGCTTGGTGTCTGTGTTGTTGTAGCCGTTGCGGCTGGAGTTGATCATCTTAACGGGGGTGGAGAGGGTGGTGAAGTGAGACATTTTGTTTTGTGTGGAAGGATGTTTTGGAGTTGGGTAGTTGGACTGGAGGAAGATTGAGGTGGGTGTTGGTGTTGGTGATGATGGAGGAGTTCCTGGGAACTTGGAGATTGAGGACTTGGAGGCTGATGAATTGGATTGTGGACTTGGAGACTGAGGTGTGTTGCTGATGGAGAGTTTGGGAAGAGGGGGAATTGCTCTTCTTTTTATGATGTCCTGCTCGTCGTCTGGAAAGCGGGTGTTGACCGTCGTTTGGCGGGAAGAGTCTCATTCTGCTGTGGCAAGACGCCCTTTCCACCCGCCTTCAATGTCACCTTGAGTCTCTTGCTCCCTCTCTGCCAGTGAGCAGAGCCTCCCGGTTGCACAGCCAGACGTTTGCGCGTCCGAGATGCCGCCTCAGAAAAGGAGTGGTCATCCTGGGGTTGTTTATTGCCGGCAAGGCAGATTGGAGGGCTGGAGGGAGCTCGCCCGTGGGAGGAAATGGTACGGTCTTGGTCTGGGTGGAGGTTCTGTCCTGAGCCAAGGTTCATACCTCGCTCACTTCATGGCAGTGAAGGGAGTCTCATTGTTGCACAGCGAGGTGAAGCGCTCGTCCGAGAGGCTGGCCCGGAAAAGGAGTGGTCGTCTGGGGTTTTTCATCATTGGCAAGGCAGATTAAAGGGATGAATGGTCCTGGCCCTTAATGGCATTGGTGAGAGTGTAGGGCGGAGACTCTGCCCTGAGCCAAGTTCTACGCCCTTCTCATGACTGTGTTGGTGTCACGGTATAAAGACAGGCAGCGGCAAGTACGACATTGTCGTGCGAATGGAAGATGGTCTTCTCGCTGAGCTCCAGGGAGTCCCTCTACAGGAGCGGGAGCGCAGGGCAGCTAGGTTGAGGGCGGTCAGGTCGACGGTCACATGGGCCGGTGGCAGGGCACGTCGTGACAAATAGCTCGAGATTACTGGTCGAGGGAGTCTTCATCTGCAGCGGGTCTTTATGATGGCCGTTGGAGCGGTGAAGTTTTACGCATGTCCAGGAACGAATTACGAGTAGCCGTCACGCTAGTTTGGAATGATAAAAGCGCGTTTAGATGACAGGATTTATGGCTGTTGAGGGTCTCCTGCGAGCACGACGGCTAAGACATCAAGACGATGCTGAGAAATTGGGACCTGAGGCGAACCCCTGATGAGAAGTGCGGGAAGATGGCAACTACTACTTTTTTTTCTGTTTTCTATTATATTACATCTTAGCTGTTTTGAATGCGTGACTTGAAATCACCTTAATTCTGTACTTATACCAATTCTGGGCCCTTGATGGGTAGTGACAAGCTGGAGCACCTCCCTGCCGCTATGTGCCCCCTGCCCTTCTCGCCCCTCTTGAGGCTCTTGAGCCGTTCTTCAAGGCCGTGCGGGGCTATGCTTCTGTAGGTTCTATGCCAGTGCCAGCCGTCCTGTTTCCGCAGAGCCGCCAACGCCAGACCGTCTTAATGACCGTGAAAGCTGAGATAAGCCCTACACCGGTGCGTGTCATGTAAAGTTCTGTCCTGCATCGTCTTTTGTTGGTAGCAATTTCCCTTTGCTGTCTCAGCGGTGTCTGTTTGCAGCCAGACCTTTGGAGCAGCCCTGGACAGTTTCTATGTAGGTGACCGTGACGCACTGTCATCGACGCCCTTTCAAAGTCATTGTTGCATTGTTTTATTGGGCTATTTATTTCCAGACATTCCGAATAGCTGCTATGCCCTCTTAGGCTTTTTGTCTGCTGCGATAATTGAAATATCTATTTGCTAAGACCGCAAGTAAGGACCGACCTCGTTGATTCTCGAATATCTTCAAAATTTGGGGACTACAAAGTTTTGGGAGCGAAGCAAGGTGTGAATAGCTGATTTGGGGCTGGGGAAGGAAGCATGTGGGCGTGAGAGCCCTGTATCAGCCCCAGGTTGCCATCCCGTTCCATGCTTGCGGCTCTAGCTACAGCTACAATGTGGACTACCATGTGACATAAGCGTCGGGATATTACATTTGCCTTGATCCAAGCAACATTACTTGCTCACGAGGAACCCCAGATAACTCTAAGCAATCTCTGATGAGGCCTTACCAACATCAATTTCAGCTCACCATTTGAACGCCAATTCCTCGCAGGTTTCCAACCCCACGATCAAATTCACGCCGATCAGAGGTATTCCAGCGGCCATACGTCCTTTACTGTTGGGACAGCTGGGACGGTCGGAACCGGTCGGAGCACGTGGGTGCCATATACCAGTCAGCGCTTAATACTGGCGCTAGCTAGCGCGGTTGGAAAGCGCCTTCAAATTTTTAAAATCTGGCAACGCGTTTTTCCCCTTTTTTTTAAATAAATACAATATTATAAATAATACCTTTATGCATGTAAAACCCCGGATTTTATAAATTTAATACTAATTAATTATTCCTTTTATAAAAATAATAAATTGGCAAAATTTAATTTCAAAAAAAAAAACCTTTGCTTAGAAAAGGCCCATTTTGCCCTATAAAGCTTTATGCTAAAAATAATTAAGGCAATTCGCTTATTTTAAAATTATATTTGCGTAAAGTTTATTCTGTTTTATATAGCCTTTTTAAAATTAGTTATTAAAAAAACTGCAATATTTGCTAAAGCAAATCCGCTTTATTAAAATTTATATTTTAAACAAAATCCATTTTACTATATATAATATTTTAAATTACTTTTTATTAAATTCCCACGCATTATTATACTAATTAGCTATAATACCCTATATAGCTTTAATTATCAGCCAATTATTATAAGCTTTGCCCCAAAGCTATAGGCAGCCTTAATAACCCCGCTGCTTTTTCAAGCCTTTTTTCCTTAATATTGCAAGAGTTTTCCTTATTTTATAGCTTTAAAATTCCAAATTTGTAATTTATAAATTTGCAAATTTTAAATTTTAAATTTGCAATATTCAAATCTATATTTTTAAACCTATATAAATTGCATAAATTAAAGCTTTACCTATTTATTCAAAATTAAACCCCTATATTAACCGGCCTATTATTTTATAATTAAAATCAATTCCTTTCCAATATTTATACCGCCCTATATATTTCAAAATTAATATTTTTAAAACCGGACAAAGCTTTTAAAGCTTTATTTATAGCAGCTATAAAAAATAATAATAAAAAAAATAAATAAAAAAATTATATTAGAAATTTTAAATAATATAAAATATTGGCAAAATAAAAAAATTTAAAAGCTTTTATAAAAACTAAAAAACCAAAAGCTTTAAAAAGGCTATTTATAAAAGCTTGAATTAATTTCAAAAATTTCTTAAAATAAATAATATTTTTATTTCAAAATCAATAAATATCGCTAAAGGCCTTTACCAAATTATTTTAAATTAATAGCTATATAATTGAATTTTAGCTAAAATCAAAAAACAAGCAAAATCCCTGAATAGCCTAAATTCCCGCTATTTAAAAACCAAATTTCAAAAAGACTTGCGCATTTTTTAAAATAAATTTTAAAACTTGATATTTCCCTTAATAAAAACCTCTCCGCCCCTAAATAATTTACTTTATTTACTTTATATTAATTTCCAGCTTCCTATTCCAAATTTGAAAAACTATTATTTAAAAATACCAGTAATTAATGCAAATATAATATAGCCAAGCTTTACCAGCCTTTGCTAATAAGCTGCCAAGCTATTTTTAAAAATTATTTAAATTTAAAAAGCTGCCAGCCAAATATTATTAATATATAATAATCCTTTAGCTAGCTTAAATAATTATAATATTATTATAAGCAATAATATATTGAAAAAAATTAAAAAGCTAATAAAAGCTTATAACTATAATAAAAATAAAAAATATAATAGTAAAATAAAAAATATTTTTAGTTTAAAATTTAATTTAATTTTAAATTATTATAACAAATTAGATATTAATAAAAAAACCTTGCTATTTGTATTTTTAATTATATTAATTAACCAGGCCTTAATTTTCTACCACCAAATTATTATATTTTAATGGCTATTTATAAAGCAATAAATAAAAATAATCAAAAACCATTTCAAAATTGCGAGCAAAACATAAAACTGCCTTAATTTTTGATAATTAAGTTTTTATAAAAAAATAGTAAAAACTAATCCAAATAAATTGAAGAATAAATATTTTAAAATTTTCTTTAAAAATATATTTAAAATCCAGCAAAGTATAAAAAGCACCTATTATAAATAGCTAAATATACGGGACCGTTTTTTAAATGCTATTTTTGGAATTTTAAAATTTAAGGGAATTCTTATTAAAAATTTATTTATGTTTAAAAATTTTTAATCAAATTTTTTTATAATTATAAAAGCTAAAATAGCCGTTATTTAAAAGTAATTTTAAATTAATACCAAATATAATAAAAATAACAATTATATGAATAAATTCAAGCAATTTAATAGCGGCAATTTTAGAAATTATTTAAATTTAAATTCCGGAATTTTGTTTTTTAAAAAAAATCTTTTTTTTACTAAAAATATAAATGCTGGATATATTCTAAATTAGGCTGCAAATTACAAAAGCATATTTTTAAAACAATAGCTAAATATTAAAAAAAAAAATAGCCAAAAAGGCTGGCACATTTCATTTTAAATTAGATTTTAGGAATTTTATAATAAGAATAAATAGCAATCAAAATTTTAAAAATAATAAAATAATATAATAAAAATAATATTTTTATAAGCTTTAAAAATTTAAAATTAAATAAAAATAATAAAAATAATAAAAATAATAAAAATAATAAAAATAATAATAATAAAAAATTCCATTTTTTATATTTAGCATTTTAAAAAATTTAACATATAATATATTATAAATATATTAGCAGATAATGCAATATTTTATATTTATATTGGCCAAAACTAGAAATAATTTCCTATTGCCAAATTAATGCTAAATTTACGCCGGCAAGCAAATATTATTTTTTGTATTTGGATTTTTAAATTTTATTATAATAATAAAAATTCCATAAAATTATACCAAATATTAAAGCCTTTAATATATTTATAATTGGCTATTTTTAATTTCAAGCCTTATTCCAGCAAACGCCTAAATTAATGCTAAATAAATTTAGGGCTAAGAACCCCAAAATTATTTTTAAAAAAGGAATTTATTACATTCAAAATAGCTATTATTTTAATATTAAAAGTTTAAAGCAATTAATTAAATTCTGCCAAAAATACCAGCTTTATAGCAAGCCTTTAGGCAAATTCAAATTTAAAATTAATTTTAAAATTAACTTTAATTAGTTTATTATAATAAATATTATTTTTATTAATGGTAAAAAGGCCTTTTATATTATAAATAATGCAATTAAATTTATAATATACTAGTGTTTTAAGGCAGTTAATTTAGCTATTGGCATTTTTGCAAAAAATATTTAAAAAATAATTTAAAATTATCAATTTAATATTTACCAAAAACTATTTAATATTATTAAATATAATGCTAATATCAAAATAGCTAATAAATTCTTTTGCCAAAATATTAAATTATATAGTATTTAATATAATAAAGTTTTTATAAAGGCCTATTATAATATTGGCAAATTCTTCTTTTTTAAAACAGCTTATAATATTTTAGCTAAAAAAATGCTTAAATTGTTTTTTGACTTTATTTTCCAAATAGCAATTAAAGTTATAAATAGTATTCCGAAATTAAATAATTTAATATATATTTTTTTGGTATTTGGTATATAGTTTAAATTTGTAAAAAATTCTTTATTATTTCCGGAAATATATTAAAAAGCTTAAATTATTTAAAAATACAATAAAAAGCTAAAAAAGCCTTAAATTAAACGCATTATTTTTAATTTTTTAAATATTAAAAATGGCCCAAATACTTTTGCTATTATAAGTTTTTCTTTTAGCTTTTAAATTTAAATTTTTTAAAAAAAATAGCAAAGGCCTTATAATTTATTAAAAATTAATAATTAAATCTATATTTTTTAAATGCTAATTAAATTAAGAAATTTTAGATTTATTTTGATTAAGCTATATTTTATTTTAAAAAATAATATTTCAAAGGCAATATTATTTATAATATTTTTTAAGCCAATAAATAATATATTTTTTAAATTAAAATCGGAGTTAATTTTTAAGGAACTCTTTAAGAAATTATTAATAAATTTAATTTAAGAGCAAAATAAGCCAATTTTAAAATTTTAAAAACGTTTGAAATAATTAATTAAAAAGGGATTTAAAAAACTAGAAAAGGCAAATATAGCCAAAAACCCAAAAGCACCATTTTTAATTAAAAAAAGCTTTAGGATTTTAGCTTATTTTGAGAAGATTTAAAAAAGCCAGCATTTTTTTAAATTTATTTAAAATAATTTCAATATTATAAAAATATATTGTTATAATAAAAAGTATTAAAAGAAACAAATTTATTGTTTATTTTTGGTAAATTAGCTAAAATAAAAAGGCAAAATTATTATATTTGGCAAAGCTCCCAAAATATTTCACGCTATTAAAATTGAAATTTTTATTGCTATTGGTATTTTTAAATTGATTTTTTTTAATTTCGAAATTTATATTAAAAATATTAGAATATTTAAATTTAAATTTATAAAAAATATTAAGAATAAGGCTATTATAGCCTTATATAAAAAATTAAAAATAGTTATTTATAGCTATAAAAATACTAAAAAAAAGCATTTTTTTTACCTAGGCCCCAATTATTCAACGCTATAATTAAAAACTAATTACTTGTATTAGGCTATTCATTAAATTAAATAAAAACAAAATAGAGTAATAATTAAAATTTGGATTAACATATTATTTAAATTTATCTTTAATTTAAAACTAAATTGAAAAAAATAATATATTGCAATTTATTTAAAAGAATTAAAAATAAATATTCTCTAGAAATTCTAATTTAAAATTTAAAACCATTTTACAAATTGGCAAAAGCTGGCCTATATTAATAGGTAATTTAAAATAACCATTATTTTATTTAATTATTTTTAAAAATATTTATTTATAATTTATACCTGCGTTTTGGCAAATTTGGTTTTTTTTTTGCAATTATTAAAATGCAAATTAATAATACCCTTTAGCTATATAATATTATATAGGCTAAATTTAAAAAAATTAAATTTTATAAAATTGGTTTTAATACCAAGCCTAAAAGAAACCAATTATAAATTATCCCTCTTTATTTAATAGCTATATTTTAAATTTAAATAAAAATAGCTTTATATATTTTTGCTTAAAAAAGCAAAAAAAAATTAAGCTTATAAATTCTAATGATTTTATTATAAAATATAATTATATAAAATATAAGGCTAATAATGCTTATATAGCTATAATTATTTAGCCAAAATCCAATTATAAATTATTTATAGCAATTTAAAAATAAAAAGAATCTATTATTATTATTTTTAAATAATGCTTAAAAGATTTGGAATATAGCCTGCTATATATTAAATTAAATTTATACAAAATATTATAATAGTTAAAAATAAATTGGCAAATAAAAGTATATTATATATATTCCTTAGCTATTCAAAATAGCCGCTACCTTTTTTAAATAAAAATAGCAATGCTTAAATATTATATATTAAAAGCCTTGCTTAGTTTTTTTAATAAATAACGCTTATGTTTTATGTATTTTTAATATATATATTTTATAAAATGCCTATAAAGCGTCTTTTTTAGCTTTATATAATTTTTTTTATAGCTTCGGGCCTTAAACTTTTAAATACGGAGTTTTGCTTTTTGGTAATTTAATATTTGGCTTTGGTTATTAATTTCGGCTTTTTATTTTAACCGCGTAAATTAATAGGCTTTTATTAATTTGCCATTATTAACAATTGTTTTTAAATTTATTATTGCCGAATTTTTAAAGCCTTAATTTTAATATATAATTTGCGCTATTTATTATTAAATTCATTTTAGGCTTTTATTTAATTGTTTTTATTATTTTAATTTCCATTTTTTTATATTAAGATTTATTGGGATTTAATTATTTTTATTAGCTTATATATACTTTTTCTATTTTTACATTTTCCTTTTTTGCAAATACCGGAAAATTAATATAATAGCGGCTTATTTTAGATAATTAGTTTTAGAATTTTTCTAATTTTGTATTCTTTTTTTATATACGTATTATATATTTTTTGCAATAATAGTATATTAATTTTTGATTGCATTTTCAATTTTTAATTTCTTTCTAATGTTTAATTTCTTGTTAATTCTTTTGGCAATTCTTTTATAGCAATTATATTAGGTTTTATTGAGGCTTTATTTATATAAAACAGGCTTTCTTATTTTTATTAAGCTTTTTTTTATTATTGCTTTTATACAATTTTTTTAATATACGCTTTTTCAGCGGAAATTAAATCCCATTTTTTTCAATATTATAATTCCCAATATTTTTAATTTTAATATACAAAGTTTTAGCAACGGCTTATTTTAAATTTTATATGTTAAAATTTTTATTTTTATTTATAATAATAATATTAAATTTGCAATTTTATTATAGAATTTAAATTGCATTTTTATTAAATCCGCATTTTTATTTTAAATCCGTATTTATATTTGCTATATACAAAGCTTTTATTTTAACCTCTTTTATAAAAAAATTAATATCTATAATTAAATTGCAAATAATTTTAAATATAGTTATTATTGCAATAAGTATAAATCCCTTTGTTATATAATAAATTTATATCTTGCTTTTCTTTATTTATTTTTATTAATTAATTTATTATTTTATAAATTCCTGCTATTTAAATTTCCCTAATTTCCCTTATTTATAATATTTCTATATTTTATTATTATTGCTATATTAAAATTTGATTTTTTGTAAAAACCAATATATTAATTATAATAATAAATTAATCCAATTAAAAACTAATATAAAAGATGACGAATTTTTTTGCTTTAAAATTTATATTGTTTTAAAATATAAAATATAAAATATATTTAAAAATATTATAGCTATAATAATAGCTTTAATTAAAATTATTTTGATACTTTATATCCTAATATATATAATATTTAATATTTAATATTATTTAAAAAAATTATTTTCTCCCTTTTTTATATATATTTAATTAAAATATAAATAAATTATAACTTTGATTATTTCTTTAATAATATTTTATTTAAAATAAAAGAAAAATGGATTTTTAATAATATAGAATAAAATATAAAAGCTATAAATTTAATATATATAAATTAAAACTTAAAAATATTAAAAGAAATTTAATTTTGCCAATTAAATTTATTTTATATAATATTTATTTTTAATTAAATTACTTAATATATAAAATTTATAATTTTTATTTACGTACTCTTTAATTCTTAATTAAATTAAGCTTATTATCTAATTTTTAGTTTTTTAATTTAGGTTTTTATAAAATATAATTTGAATTAAATTAATTTAAGATATAAAAAAAAATATGCTTTAAATATTTTTGCTTTTGCTTTTGCTTAATATTATATGTAATTAGGCATTTTCTATTTAGATATGAAGCTAAAATTAGCCTTTTCGCATTTTCGTTTAAAGCTTGCGCTTTTTTTATAATTTTTCTATTTTTATTATAATTTAGCTTTAATATCTTTTTAATAAACTTGCTTGAAATTATTAAAATATTTTTAGAAACAAATTAAATTCATATTTAATTCCAATATCGGCTTTAGCGTTTTTAATATATATAAAGTATAAGCTAATTGTTTTTGTTTCTTTCATATATTATAAATTTTTAATTTTCAATTTTTAATTATTTTTAAAGAATTTAAAATATAATTCTGTATTTTGCTTTTATACTTAATTAATAATGGTTATAATAAATTCAAATTAATATTTATTTTATTTTAAAATAGCCTGCTAATTTGCTATTATAACAAATATATAAAAGCTTATTATATAATATATTTATTGCAAAAAAAATACAATTTCTTTTTATATAATATACTTTTTTTAAATTATTATTATTTATTTTTATATGATTTAAATTAATTTTATCTTTTTATTATATTTTTGTTATCTTTTTAAATTTTAAAAGTAATTATAAAATTTACTTTAATTATTTTGGCTTTTAAATTTTTATAATGTAAATAAAATATAAATTTTTATTCAAAAATCTATATTTATAATATATAAATAAAGCATATAATATTAATTTCTCAGCTTAATAATTTTAATTAAAATATAATTGCCGTATTTATAAAACCAGTTATATTTTGTAAAAATTATATATTTAATATATAATTAAATAAATAATAAAGCTTTTATTATAATATAAATAAAAATCCTTTTAATATTTTTGCTTAAATACTTTTTATTGCCTTTTCATAATTTAATTTATAAAATAAAAGATTAGCGGGGTTTTTAATTTTTATAATATATTTAGTATTAAAATTATAAAATTTTAGCTTTATAATTTATTTTGCTTAATATTTATAAAATAGCGCAAATTATTATAATTTAAAAATATTTCAATTTTATAATATATATTTTTCATATACTGCTTTTAATATTAAAAAAAGAATATAACTATAAATAATTTAATATTATATATCTAGTATATTAATGTTATATTAATTAGCTTATAAAATGAAAAAGCTATTAAATATTACTAATATTGCATTAAATTCTTTAAATTTTCAAATGTTTTCAAATTTTTTAATATTATAAATTCAAAAGCATTATATATAATTTGCAAATATTTTATAAAATTAAGTTATTATAATATTAGCTTATTTATAAATATATTTTTAATATATTAAAAAAAATTAAAACCTATTTAAATAAGTTTTATTATTATTATTTATATTATTAATAAGCAAATTAATTGCAATTTTATATATATAATTAATATAAATTAGTTTTAAATAATATACATTTTTTCCAGCTTTATATATATATTATTATTTTTTATTATAAAGCTTTAAAATAAAATTTCATTTATTTTAAATTTATATTTGCTTTTTTTTAAACAAAAGATTTCTATAATTTTTTAAATACGGCTTTTATATATTTATTATATTTATTAAAAATTCTAAATAGATTAAAATCTTATTAAAAAAATTATTATATTAATATTTAAAAGAATTTTAAATATTATATTTATATAAATTTAAAATATAATTAATATATTTATTAATTTAAATAATATTATTAAATATTTAAAATAATTATATTTTGTATATATATATATTTTTATAAAATTTATAATATATATTTTTAAAATCTAGCTTAATAAACGTTTTAGGTTTTTTTAATTTGATTAGAAATTTATTAATTGAAAAAAATAAACAATAATTTTCAATAATAATATTATTTAATTTTTTATAATTCTTTTTTCTTTAGATATAAATAATATAAAAGCTTTTATTAGGCTTTTTAATTTATAAATTCAGGTTTTTATTAATATATTATTAAAATATTCTTTTAGCGTAATTAGCCAGTTTTTAAATAGCTTATAAATAAATTAATAAAATAAATTTATTTTGGTTTTTATAATATAATTTTAATTAAAATATATAAATAATATCCTAACTTTTCTTATATTAAGAATATTATTAAAATGGCTTAATTTCTTTGGTTTTTTATATTCTAATTTTTTATTTTAATTTTAATTTTTATTTTGCTATATATTTTTTATAAATATTTTTAATATTTAATAATTTACGATTTTAAAATATATTAAAATTAAATTTTATTTCACCAAAATTTTGATATTTTATTTAATATATGAATAATAAAATTCTGATTTAAATTTATAATATTTTTTATAAAAAATAGCTTTTTATTTATTTTGCTAAATATTATTTTATATAATTTAATATTTCATTTTTAGATTTTATATATAAAATATTTTACATATAATAATTTGTTATTTATTATATTTAAAGCACAAATTATTATAATTAATTTAATTAATTTATTTAATTTATTTAATTTATTTAATTTATTTAATTTATTTAATTTATTTAATTTATTTAATTTATTTAATTTATTTAAT